>PVKA01002633.1:0-121929 GCA_004027165.1 Ctenomys sociabilis
AACTTCCACCAGGACTAGAGCCTCTAATAGAAAGATCAGTTTCTCTTCCCTGTCTTATCTCCTGCGGGGCCTCGTACGAGCTGGAGCAACTATGAAGCTGAAAGGGAAGAAGATCAGGAGCTAAGATCCGACAGGGAGATACAGATCAGGGCAGAGCAGAGTGAAGGAGGTAAGCAAAAGGGTGGTGGACTGGGCCAACCAAAACCCAAGCTTTATGGAAATCTTAATATAGGTAAATGGAATCAGTTTTCTTATTTTCGTTGTATCAGCTAATGTGTTAAACTGCACATAGAGTGACAGTTTGCTCTCATAAACCACGTAGACATTTGCATAACTATATTTTCACAGTATTTCTCCTTTTCATTTACATGATTTGCTTTAGCTGACTGCATTCCTGTGCTAATGAATGAGTCTTTTAAATAAGAAGTCAGTATCTCTAACAATATTTTATTAGAAATGCTTATTTTTCAAAGTTTTATGCCAAATTTATGGTTGTCATTTTATAATTTTGGGAAAACACTTTTAACATTATTGTCAAGTGAAGACAATCGCAGGGTCAATTTATATTAGCAAGATAAAAGAAAGCCTAACTGAAGAAAAGAATTGGACCAGTGTTAAAAGAATTGGGCAGGTGTTAAAGAATTTGACTGGTGTTAATAATTTGGAGAAGAAAACCATTATGAAAATTAATATTTAAAAATCCCTCATGGTGTACAATCTATGATGATGCTTTGGGGTTTTGTGCCTTCCCGAATCTTGGCTGCATCTGCAGGATGCACACATTGTCAGGAACTGCTGTGCGAAAGGACTAATGATGTGGGCGCACATCGCACCCAGCGAATGTGGCCGCATGCCTGAAATCTGTGGTCTGTGCAGTGCTGTGCCGATTCTTCAGTATGCAGCGTAGACAGCTGAGCGTGGAAAAAGGAATCCAGAAAACACAAGCACTGCCAGAAGAGAGGGCTGCAAACTTTCCTTTCTTTGCACCGCCTCGATGTCATACCACTGGGCTGCTTTCACTGCAGTAAATAATTTCTGTGGCAAAACATAAATGCTCTTCTTCTTTTCTTGCTGGGCCTGCCCTTCCGCCTTTGCATTCAGGTTGACCTTTGTATGTCTGAGTATCTAGTTTATGGGGAAGCCCCTACTCAATTGGTAACACATGAAGGGTTTCATTTTTTATGTCTGGGTATCTCATTTATGGAGAAGCCCCCACTCAGTTGGTAACACATGAAGGGTTTCAGTTTTTACCTGGCGCTCCTGCAGGGTGGCTTCCAATTCCCCTTCCCAGCTGGGGAGCCAGCCCTATAAGAGCGTCCTAGGAAGATTACACAGCTCTGAAGTCACTTTGTGTTCTTTACATTCTGACCAGTTGAAAACTCTTAACTTTATTGCTTTTGCAGGACTCTTAGGAGGCTGTGGACCATCCATGGGCCTGTGGCTTGGTGGCCAGAGAGATGGCCTGTTTAACTATCTCTTCTACTTGGTTGGTTAGCCTTGGGGCACCTTGCTTCCCCCATGCTGCTTGCTGATGAGGTGAGAAGGAAGAAAGGGCGCAGTAACTATAGCTTCTTACGTGGTAGTGCTGCTGTCATCTTTGGGGATTGCCATTGCTTCCTGCCTGTGGCTGGCCAGTTGCATAGCGAGACCTCTCATGGAGGACATACACACTTCCTGGAGGGCTCCAGGCATTCCGGTCCACACAGCCTGCTGCGCCAGAGCCTGTAGGCATCGTGCTATGTGAGGGACCACACTGGCCCCTAGTCAGTTTCTATGGATCCTGTTAACATGGTTCCAGGCCAGCTCTCTTCTCTCCATCACTCAGTGTCCATTTAATTGTGAGAATTGAAGATGTACAAGCTGAAATTAAGAGAGGCTCTTCAGTCTTTGGTTGTCTTCCTCCACTTCTTTGGTCTATTGTTCTTGTCTTTTTTAGTTTGCTTTTCCTTGACCAGATAAACACAGGGACAATGAGGAAACCTTGTATACACATAAATCAATGAGATGCTAAAATCTAAGTTCTCTTAGATTCTTCCTATGTAGCATGCTGGGCAGGGCCAGGTTTTATTTGTTATTGAAAAGGAATTTGTGGCAATACTCTCTCTATATCTTCATGACATCTTTGCTATCTCCTTTCTTATTAGTTCGTTAAAAGATACTTAAAGGAAATATGATGAAACTCAATTATCAACCTCGTTAGCTTTAGATCTGCTAAAGCACTCTTCAGGGTACATCTTGGTGCATCGTGGAGGCAAGGCCTTGGGGTCTGTGTGTGGTCCCTTGCCCATCTTTCTTGGCTTTCTTCCCCTGCTTTGGTTTTCAGCCACGAGGCACAAAGCAGCTTCGCTCTACTATACGCTTTGCCGTGATGTCCCTATCTTTGTAAGGAGACAATGTGCTGAGCCCTCTAAACACTGAGCCAAGGCAATCCCTCTTGACTTCGCTTCTGCAGCCAGTCATCATTCCTCTGCTGTGGGGAGGCTGGCACTCGGAGACTAGTGTGGCAGCAAGTCTATTTCAGCTATCTTAGAAAGCCTTTCTATTTGTAGTTCATTTAAACTATGAGGTACTCATATTCTTTCTGTTATTAGCATTAAAAATCAATGACTAATTTGGGACAAGTGAAAATTCCCAGTTAGGTTCTGTTCCCTGTTCCTTCCCATGCCTATCGGCAGAGACACTAGATAAAGATGTTAGAAAGGATGACAGTGAAGTACTACAGCTATCGCCTCTGCTCCTCCTGTTCAGTCACCCAGTGCTACTACCTAGATCAGCAGAAGGAGCTCAAGGATGGAAGCAGCTGCTTAAATTCTGCTTTGATCATTGCCTGAGCCCACAGCTCGCTGCGACTTCATCTTTCCTTGCCTCAGATAATCCATCTTGAGGAACGCAGATGAACCTGCCTGCCCCTACTTATCTTTCGGAGATACTGCAAGACAAATGAGATAATACCTGAAAACCTTTGGGAAGGTTTAAATCTCGGGTGACATTATATATGAGACACCACCTTAATCATTGTTTCCAACTGCTGCAAGAAAAGATGTCTTTCTGCTGCTATGAAAGGAACAGAAAGATGACTGGACTCCATGAAATCCTGGTTCCACTTGGATTTGGGCACTGACTTACCTTACATGAGGCAAGCAGCAACATCTCTTTATGTCTACTTCCCTATCTAAAATTATACAACAAAATAAGGCTGTTTACTTCTTAGACACAGTGGGAGGTTAAAATAACACAAGGGGTAAGAGAAGTCTATGAAGTATGTAACACATATTGAACTATATCACATATATGAAAGATTCTCTCTGTTTGTATCTCTATCATCTCTATCTCTTTTATTAGTTTCTACAGTGAAATGCCTGCAGGAAGCTATCTTGTGAAGAAGAAAAAGGTTATTTAACTCACAGTTCTGCAGGTTCTGAACCATGACTGGACAGCCTCATTGTTCTGAGCCTCTAGTAACAGCAGCAGAGGTCAGTGTTGGGGACAAAGTGGGAACATACATTAAAGGAAATTATGTCTCACATTATCAGCCATGACGGGGGGGGCGGGAAAGGGAGACAGAGAGAGGCGGGGTGGGGAGGTGAGACTGCAGAGGGGAGCAGAGAGAGGCTGAGAAACAAGGGACTATCTTAAGGATCCACCCCCTCAATGTACCATCATCCTAAGCTCGAACGCTCTAGCACATGGACCTTTGGGTGCCATTCAACATCGAAACTATAGTGCACACAATGACATAGTTATTATGGCATATCCTTACAACTTTCTATGTATATACATGGAAATGCACATATGCATGCTCTTTCACTTGCAGCACTTTGGAAGGAGTAGTTTTTATGCTCTTCTAGATAGAGACATACAAAGGTAATTTTGTAATGATTGGAACGTATCTCATGAACACGTGTGTGTACTCTGGACTCTCATTAGGCAACTAAAACAATTCTTAGCCCCAACTTTATAGATCTTTGCTCTGAGATGATTCTTTGGATTCAGTAGGGCCAAAAGACATGTAGAGAATAGAAACACACAAGAGTATCACAGGCTTTGGAGACATATGTTTATCTTGCACACATCCTGTGAGTGTACTTCTCTCTTGTTTGAACTTTCTGTTAAATGGTTAACTATCTATGTTCACCTTATAAGAGTTTGCTTTGCTTTCTATATTTATCAAGACTCAGTTTGAAAATACATAATTTATAATAGGGTTAACTTCTCCACCCCTGAAGACTTTGATAGACTTCTTGTTCTTGTGCAGAACAAGAATACCACATCCTGTTTTGCTCCTCTCTATCTGTCTCTCTGTCCCTCTTTCTCTCTCTCTCTCTCTCTCTCTCTCTCTCTCTCTCTCTCTGTCTCTCCCTTCCTCACTCTCCCTTCCCCCCAAGTATATACGTGTGTGTGTGTGTGTGTGTGTGTGTGTGTGCATGTCTCCCCCTCTTCCAGGTCTATGATGTGTGTTCACAAATCAACTCTACTGCAGCATAGCTATCATTATTCCTAAGGAGTTAAAGGCAATGAACACATGGGAATGCACTTGAATTTTTTATTCCATTTATTTGTACTTTTTTGTTGTTGTTTTGGATGTGTTGTTCCTTGTTACACACACCACAAATTTTTGGAGGTGACTTTAGCATCCTTTCTGAGCTTCAACCCCTCACACTGAGTCTCCTCTTCCATCTGTATTGAAACTATATTGAACTGTATTACTAATCTGGATGCCAATACTTCCTTCTCTCCCCAACATTTGTCAACTGGGATTTCTTTCTCCTCTGCACTTGCATAGTGTCTCCATTGTGCTTGTGACATCCATCATTCATTATGCTTATTTTATATCCATGTGTTTTTGCACTAGTCTGTGTCATTCTTAGAGGCATCAACATAAAGCCATAAACACAATAAATGTATGATCAAAGTATATGGATGTGATGTAACTATGTGATTCATAAGGCTTAGTGATTATTTAATTCTGTCTTACCCACAGATACTTATCTAATAGTATGACTCTGAGAGGCAACAGCATCCAGCTAGGAACAAAGCAGAGGTGGTCCCTGTGTATTTATGGAGAAGAGGGAGAAAAAGCAATAAGCCCACAAATAGGGGCTATAATTAAAAGCTATAATTAGGACAATGAAGAAACATGACTGTGTGACAGAGAGAGACAGCGTGGACTCAAATTTTGTGAAAGATGCTTAGGAAACATTTCTTTAAATGTGTACATATTTACTAAGACATCTCTAGGTGTACTCTAGTAACCAACCTTAATTGTCAGGAAACTGGGAAAATTGTCGATCTGGCAAAATTTGGCAGATTGAGGTAGGAAGGAAAATGTGTCCAGTTGACATAAGGAAGGAGGGCAAACCACAATGCGTCTCCCATTTACCCAAAGTAGACTAGACCACTTTAGAGACCAGATTAGAAATGTGGGCAGGGCCAGCTCTGGCAGGGCCCTGACATATTTAAATTGCATTTTTTTATTTTATTTATTTTTTTTTAACTGAAGAAAAAATAGCAATGAGACAGTTTCAAGACAAATTAACAGGACAGATTTGATAAATTAATACATTGCAAACTGTTTTCATAGTGTTTTCGTATTGTACCAGATGCATATATGATATTATACTTACGTATATTATTATGGCAGATGTCTCTAATCAGTGAATTAAGAGAGCGTAGCTATATACTTATTTTATTTTTTATAGCTGAATTGCATCACAGATTCAATAATTAATACTTTCTACCTTGTTATCTCCCTAGTGGTTGTCCATATTATGAGAAGCCGACATAATATCTTGTCCAACCACTATTCATGCAAATCTTGCTTCTCATAGAATTATGCAGAAGCATGGCATTATCTATCCCAACTGTACTGTTTATACACACACATCATGATTCTTCCTTTGTATACCCTTTTTTTTTTTGTCTAGACTTATCAAAGATGGGCACTCCATTGTCATTAAACCAATTTAGGTGCCTGAACTCGGCGACACAATCCAACACAGTCCAGCATTCTACAATAATAGTGAGTTATCTGAAGAAGTTGTTGACTGTAGCCATTTACAGCTCAACTTATTATTATGGCCCTATGTTATATACCTCATTTTTGTATTATCTGCTGGATGGTTAAGACTGAGATAGAGTAAGACCTATATACCATAAGATGTAGCTTTTGTTTCTGTTGAGGTCAGTGAAGCCCTCTCAGGGCTTATCTTATAATCCTGGACCTCACTCTGTAGATTCTTTGATTTGGCTTAGGAAGCCACCGAGTGGATTCAGTAGAAAAAACGTGTGATTGCGTTTGCTCCTGGGCCAGTGATGCAGCAGGGGAATGCAGAGAGGGGTTGGACTTCAGGTGTATGTAGGAAGCCAGGGACTTCGTAAGCAGCAGGAAAGTAGTTGAGATAAGGAGACGACATCTAGGACGACATCCAGGATGGCACCGTGGGAGTGAAGACTGCTGTGGACATGCACATTCTGGGAACCTGGTTTCATTTATGTGTGAAATCCATAATGTAAATAAGGAGCTAAACACAGAGCAGGATAGAAGCAGGAGCCAGGTCTTCTGCTGATGGGAAGGAGGCCCAGAGAGGGAGAGGCAAGGGGATAAAGGCAGAGATGGGCTGTGTGCACCAGCCCCTGCAAGGAGCGACATTGGCAAAATTGAAAAAAAAAATCCTAACAAACAAAGGGGAAAGAAACACAAATCTATGTAATGTTCATATTTTACTGTTTTTATTGTTTTTAAAGCTATGTAAATATTCTATCTATCATCTATCTATCCATCCATCTATCTATCTATCTATCTATCTATCTATCTATCTATCTATCTATCTATCTATCTATATTTTCTATAAGGAAAGTGCTAATCCATAATTTTAATAATGTTGATAGATTTTCACACTATTTTCATAAGTACTGGGATATGCTTCTGCCTTACATTTAAAAACATAGTTACATTTTTGTGAGCTGACACAGTTAAAAGACATTCCATCATTATTTTAACTATAATTACTGTCACCAACTGTTATCTAAAATTTTTCTCTCCCTTCTGCAGTGTGTAGCTCTCTGACCTGGATCCTGAGGGATTTGTGGAATTAACATAGACGTTATCCCAGCCCTGAAGTGACCTAAATTCTTGCCAGCCTAGAGAGGGATTTTAGCATTAATTATTTTCAGTGTGTCCTAAGTACACTTGACTTCATATTGTGAAGTAGTCTCAGAAAATAAAAATTTCTGGAATGTGCTATCAGGGCAGTTCTTCGTGAGTTCCTCAGGTCTCAAATCTGTTTGCTTCTATGGCATTGACTTTGAAACACCTTGACTGACACCTTTCTATCCAGCACAAAAGACCAGATGGCTTTCAATGACCAGCTGCTTCTCAGGGACAAGGCAAAGTACAAAAGGTTATTAAAAATCCTAAGTGAGCAAGTTTCCTAATCTGACCTTGCTTTTTTCTCTGCTATACTGGCTCCTCGCTCACCCTTGGACAATGGGCTCTCAATGGTCCACTGTAATTACTCGTGGTGTGTATATTATATTTATATCGACACTAAGGGTCAGAATTCACATAGATGGTGTCAGTATCCTCATCGGGACCTCTACGACGGGGTGCAGTTTATGGCCAAAATTACTTTAAGCGATATTTTTTTCGTTATTTCTTTAAAAGACCCTCTTGTAAATGACATTGAATTCAAAAGGAAAAACAAGACAACATTCTAGCATACTTGTTAAAGATCTAAAATTCTTCTCACAATTCATCGTATGTAGGACTCTCATGAGTCCTATTTTTTAAAATGAGCACAACAACCAAACTGAGGGAAAAATGGGATTAAAGTTCAGCAGGACCAAATAAGCTTTGACATGAAAAAGAATTGGTTGCCTAAAGGGTTATTTTAACTCAACAAGTTATTGAAGAGTAAGTTAGGAGATCCAAGAGGTAAGAATCCTTGAAACAAACCACAAAGTAACACAAAACTTTAATCTAAAACAGCTATAATCACTGTATATTTTTAAGGTAATATCTCCAAACATCATTTTTTTTTATGATGGCAGCAAAATTGGAGAGATATTTAACCTATTTTTTAAAAAATAAACAGAATTTATTATCCATAAAAGATTTAAAAAGTTTGATCTTTATTACATTTCCTTTGTTTGCTGCAAAGAGAATAAAAGATTAAAGATTTAAATGGGTAAGGACAGGAAGAATCCTAGATATAAAAGTGAAAAAAATATCTCTTGTCCAGGAAAAATGAGAACTATTATTAACGACAGTAATAAATTTATCCTTAGTAAGCACTAACACCCTAGGAATTTAGAATTATTTTTTTCTTTTGAATCTTCTTCATAATTTGAGGGTAGCCACTATTATTACCATTACTAGTTTTATAAGAGCGGGACCATAGGCATGGTTAGATTCAGTGCACTGGCCTGGACGGCACAGCTAGTTGCTGGTAGTGCCAGGAATTCCCAGGTGATCTGGCCCTAGAGCTTCTTTGTCACCAGTTCTGTTTAGCACCTCTGGTAAGAGAGACTTCCACTGCCACAGTCTTGGAGGTCACTTACAGGCACAATCGCTAATAGTGTGTGTGCCTGGGAAGGGCATGGCAACCCCCATAAACAGCCATCACACAGAGGCCTTCAAAGGTCTGGATCCTTTTCTGATGATTTCCAAGCTGATCTTTTCCAATTCCAGCAACTGTGGTGGTAAGGTCAGAAGGGCCACTTAGGCACAGTTGTTATCTGGAGAGGCAAGATTACTCACTTGAAGTGATTGTTCCAACAAGTAAGCGCTCTCAAGGGGCACTAAGAGACCTCATAGTGCTGTTCATTGGATACACTGCAGGCAGTTCTGTTCCTATTTACTTGAGGCATTTTAAGTGGGGAGTTCCCAGTGTGACTGTTAGTTTGGGGACTGAAGATATGTATTTGAAAGTAGTGCTCCAGGTGATTCTCACAGTGTGTGTGTGTGTGTGTGTGTGTGTGTGTGTGTAGGCACACATGCACTCACACATCTTGGACTCATCTGGAATATGTTAAGAAAGCCCAGGTATTTTGATCTTTATAACCAGGTACTCTCATCTGGCACACCCTGGGAAGTGCAGAACATTCTAGTGTGCAGTTGAGTTTGTGAACCCGTGCTCTAGAAAGAGATCCTCAGTGAGTGTTCTGAGTATGTCAATGTGTGGGGAAGGGGGAAGTGTTTCCCATTTACTGAGATCTGAATCCTCAGAGCCTTTGGGGTAGCAGGGTGCTCTCACGTGACAGAAGTGGCAGGTCTTCTTTAGCAACTTGTCATCTTTTCTCTACCCTAGTGCTCCCTATAAATGTTATCTGCTAATTCTGCCATGATGGAAAATCACTGTGGCATGTACAGCTCTAGGATAAGGGATCTAGGTTTTTAACAAAATTCCCCAAATAATTGTGGTGTTTAAAGAGCACTGTCATATGTCTCCTAGGTTTTTTTAAAAATTTAGATAGTATACATTCGCAAGAAATCTATATATTTTAAGGTAGATGGAGAAATTATCTTTTCTATCCAAGAAAGCAGTAAGAGTGAACTCTCAACATATATTATAAAAACACAACTTTTAAAATATAAGCATATGAGTATACATACCTACTAAAAATACAAGCATGCATGATAATAATAAAAGTTAAATTCAGCACATCTATTGTTTTTGAAATGAGGGAGAGAAATGTGATAAAAAAAAAAAAGACCATAAAACCTCCACATATTTCATTATACAAATCCCTAAAAACAGGGAGCAGGGTTTCACGGAGGCTCCTGAAGCTGAAGGAACATCTGAGATGAGGGAAAAGTGAAAGAAAAAAAAGGAAAAGAGAAAAAATCTATCTTAACTAACCTATCTCTATCTATCTATCTATCTATCTATCTATCTATCTATCTATCTATCTATCTATCTATCTATCTGTCATCTACCTATCTATCTACCTATCTATCTCTATCTGTATTCATATACCCAGGATAGCTTGGATAAATGTACTGCTGATTTCTACTGGTTTATTGAAATGAACAGTTAATGCTTCATGTTTTTCTTCTTTTTACTTATTTTTTGACCAATTTTGTATGTTTATGTCTGGTAACCTGAACACTAAAATGGAAGAGAAAAATATGCAATGTTGAATGGCTATTATTTTGTTTAGTGAAATCTGTATCATTTCTGTGTTTTGCTATTTTTATTCTCCTTAAAATATAAAAATAAAATTTAAATCCATAAAGAAAGAAGAAAGAAGCAGAACTGATATTAATAAGGCAAAAAGTTGTGTGTACATTGATGATAGTTAATAGGTTTTTGTTATATTACATTCTCTTCTCTAATAGTTTGTGTCTGAAATTATTTATAAGTTAGTTAAGAGATCAGGGATGCATTATGGACAAAATAACTAGCTTTACTAAATAACTACAATATAAAATAACTGAATAATAAGGCACAAAATTCTAAAATATTAATCCCAGAAAGGACTGCAAAGAATCATCTGGCTCCTGCAAGCCCTGAAGCTGAAGAAGAAGGTCTGAGGGGCCAGCCAGATGTCTCTGGCATTCTCAGGCTTTGCCCATTCTGTGGGGGTTCCTGATGGAGGACGTGGCCTCTGCCTCTTTCTCTGGGGCACATTCATGTACTCTGTATTGCCTCCCCGACCCCCGCGCCCATCTCATCCTGCCCCACTGCAGGGCTGGACAGTTCCAGCTCCTTATTTCCCTCTGCTGCCACCTCAGCCTCCCGTGGGTTTTCTACTGATACTAATTTCAAACTTTTTTTATAAAGGCCTTCGATTTTTGTAATGGGTGGGACTTCCCTGCCTCTGGAGGCACCATGGAGCCCAATGACGTTTGCCACTTGAAACATACAATAAAGCATTTTGAGAATTGGAAAAAAAGAAAAGGACCATCAGGCTCTACAACCTTACGATGTTCATGTGTGTGCGTGGGGGGTTCTAGGGAAAGGGGAAGCTTCAAGCACTCCCTGTGGACACATTATTTTTCAGGATTGTCTGAAGAGAACAGGGGAGGTCAGAGTTGCCCCACTAGCATGGTGAGGTTTTTATGGAAATACAGGGAAAAAGAGCTGTATCTTTGTTCTGCTCACACTCAGCACTTCTAGGATGAGATGTGTGAGTTTTCCACAAGCTGTGATTCTCATACGTGGTGGACGCCAGCTGCATGTCGTGTGACTCATTCAAATGCAGAGCTAGCGCAGATCCTACAGGGTAGAGGCCCAGCCCTAGGAGATCATCCTGTTCTTCAGATACCAGTCATGAAGCATCCGAGTTGGGAGCGCTCCCCATATTACCCATAATTTCAATCCAAAATGACAACACATCTGAAGTTCCCACAATTCCCTTTTTATATCTATAATGTACTGGAGGAAATCACATCAATTTCTATGAAACAAGCAAAAGACACCTTATGAAATACAGATAAATAGGTGGGGAAGGAGATAAATAGATTAAGACATGAAAGCTTCCTAACTACAGGAGCCTGTGTCCCCATTGTTGTCCCCTAACACATGGATGGGCTCATTAGAAGTTCTCTGACTCCTGTAGCTCAGGGATTTTTGATTTTTCATTTTTTATGAGGAGGTCATCTAGCCAGCATGATCAATGCTGACCTTAATCTCTAGCCTCTCTCTACTTCCCAACATCCTATGTGGGAATTGGGGCTAAAACATTCCACACTCTGCTGATGGCTTGCTCTCTCTGGTGACCAGTCTCATCAAGGACCCCACTGAGAGCCCCTCATTAGGCTACAAGACACTTCTAGATCCTAGGATCTTCTGAACAATTAGAAGCTCTCTGTGGGGAGCTTGGGTCAGAGATCAAATAGCAGAAAATAAACAGAATCAGAACCTTTGTCTCTCAGAAAATTACAAGAGTTCCAGGAACTCAGAGTAGGAACCAAATATATTTATTTTTATTATGTCATGTGTAGAACTCTGGTACCTCAGCAGTAGCACTTAATCTTTCCAGTGCCTCACCAACCCTAATCTCTGCTTTTCTACTTTCTTTGTCAATTTGTCCTTCTCAATCTGGATTCCCGTATTCAACTAGAATCACATAAGTATAATTTTCAAAATTGTTCTTGGCAGAATCCTCGACCCACTCCTTCCTATCTCTGATTCATTCTGGCTCCATGCCTGGATGATTTCCATCATCCAGTTACTACCGTGTTCCTGCAGTGCTGAATATGGCTGAAGACAACTGCAAAATCAGAGGGAGTAGAGTCACCTGCCAAGTGTGCCTCTCACCTCAGCTGCTCCCTGACTGTTGTTTTATGTATTCTTTTGCATTCTTCGTAGCTATTTTAAGGCTCCCTTCATGGAGAAGACCTCAGACTGCCTGAGTGACCCATTAAATTCTATCAGTCTAGAAGCTAGTCTGTATTGCTGAAAACAGTAAGGCAGCCCATGGTTTCCCCATATCTTTTCTATCATTTATATAAGATCTTGTGTCCTATTCATTTGACTCCATCTCTTAGAAGAGTAGGTTATACTATCCCAGAAGTGTCAATGACTCCTTGTACACTGGCTGTTTTCTTCTTGACTCTGGCCTTCATTATTCTCATGTTAGTTACTTCAGGAGATACCCAGCCTCTCTTCCTGACTACTCATTTCCTCTCCAATCACCCAGTCATTGTGGCAAGAAGTTTCCTGAAAATACCACTGTGGTTATTTTATTTCATTGCTTGAAAACATTTTGTAGCTCCTCATTGACTTCCAAAGCAAAGTAAATTATTTTTCAGCTGACTTCAGTCTAAACTGATAATCTTGTTCCTCACAAATTTGCTCTTTTTGTTTTTTAGATCCTACATTTGCATGCAGCAGGATCATTTTTATTTTTCTTATTAACTTTCACTGCTTTCTATTTCCCTTTTATCTTGAATGCCTTCTTCCTCTACAACTAGCAAAAATCTCACCCCATGTTTGAAAGTACAGTGCAAATATATATTACCACCTTTGTATATTTTTAAATCTCCAATGTAATTATTTTTCTCCTTTGAACTCAGTTTGTGATATTTTCATTCTCCCCAGCACTATGCCATCTGACAGTATAAACTATTCGCTTTTGTCTTTCGTAACCTGAAGAGTGAAAATACATAATATTCATTTTTATAACCCTAGTAGCATCTGCCAGAGTATGTGGCACCAAAAAATAGATGCATCTTACTGAATTGAATTGTACTGTCTATTTCTGTTTTGATTAAGAGAGGACTTAGTAGGGAGAGAAGTGATACTTATGTACAAAAGGATTTCTCTCTGTGAAATTAATGGGTCTATCTGATGATCAAAGCTTTGACTTCATTAGCCTCATGCTCTCATAAGTAGAATTGCTTCATGAAGTTGGCATGATTAAGCACTGACTACTTTGGATGCTTTAGTCTTGCCAGAAACCAGTAACTTTTGAATCACCTTTGTGTTGTTATAGAAAGATTCTCTGTGGAAAAGAAATTGCTTTACTCAGCTAGGAAGGTCATGACATTCCATAATGGATAAGAATATGTGCTTTGTAAATAAATTGACAAAATATGGTTTCGTTTCTCTGAAATGTCCCTCTTCCTACTTTGGTCCTCACTGCTATTTCAAATTGTGAATACAATGAGTGCCAGTTATGATAAAGACCTTATATGAAATTACACCATTGGCATAGTTTTTGTTTGTTATAGTTCAAAATAATTAATATCTAAAGCAGTGAATCAGTGTCCTCAAAAGTAAGTTCTGTCCCTATTTTCTGTTATACAAAGGAGAGGATCAAACCTGTATCTCAGCAGACTTTTTGATTCTTTTTTCTTTTAAATCAGACATGCCCGGACTACTTGTAGCTCCTTCTATAAAGAGGAAGTCTCTTTCCTCATCTTTTACTTGTGGTCTGTTTTTATGATGTGCTCTGACAGGGTAAATGCAACAGCAGTGATTACTGCGGCTTCTGGTCATCTAATTTAAGATGGTTATAGGTTTTGCCTTTGCCCGTTTGGAAGTCTTCCAGCATCATGGAAAAATGCTGGATGAAAACTTCAGCGAGAAGGAGATTCAAGACATCACAACTCTCGCAGCCACCCAAGCTGGGGCCCAGGCATGTGCTTGAGGCTGTCTGAGGGCATCAGTCACCACTGTAAGTTTTGGTGAGTTCTGACAAAAACAGAACTCTGAGAAATCATAAGTAATCATTAAGCTACTGAGTATCAGGGTGTATTTTATGCCAAAATAGGTAACTGATACATTAGCCACTATTTAATTGTATTTTATTTATTTATTTTAATTTTTAAAAAGTATTATTTAATTACTTATTTATTTGGTACAGGGTTTCACTATGCAGCTTTTACTATTAGGGATCCTCTTGCCTCAGCCTCTTCAGTACTGGGATTGCAGGTGTGTGCCACCACACCTGGTTTTCCTGGCTGGCACAGCCCACCCAGGGCCCCAGGGCCAGTACAGCATGTGGTACCAGGCATCTTGCCCACGTCCTTCCACTTACCAGACATTCTGTTAGATTACCGAGCCTTCTCCATGGCCCTGGTTAATTGTATTTTAATTTCATTCTCTAAACCATGGCATTTTTTGAAGTGGAATTTCCCATCCACCTTTTTCCCCTATGGTAAGACGTGTAGTAACATCGAAGGTAAACGTAAAATGAAGATTCTTCTAATGCAGCATTGAACCTCTTTAAACATCTTTACTAATTTGTCAAGTGAGAGACCTATATTAAATATAATTTAATTTTTTAAATAATTTTATTAGAAACAAATAGCAATGAGACAGTTTCAAAAATGACTAGGACAGTTTCAATAATTAATACATTGTGTATTGTTGTCTTCTTAGTGATTATTCATAGTACAAGAGGAAGACATGATATCCTGTCCACAAACACTATTGGCACAAATCTTTCTATTCATTGAATTAAGAGAAAGTAGCTGTATACCTATCCTAACTATTTGGAGTATGCAGATACAAAATGGTCCTTCATTTGTATCCCCTTTTTAATTTAGTTTTGTCAGAGAAGGGTATTCCACTGTCATTTAAACTTTGTAGATGCATAAATTCAGCAAACTATTCCAATATAATCCAGTAGTCCATAATAGTAGTGGGTGATCTGTAAGACTGGCAATGTCAGAAGTTGTTGATTTGAGCCTTTTGCAGCTCAGCATATTAGTATGGCTTTACTTTTTATACTTTGTTTTTACACTTTTCTGCTGGATGGTTAAGACCAAATAAAGCAAGACCTACACAACAAGAAATGTAACTTGTATCTGCCAAGGTCAGTCAATCCCCTCAGGATTTACTCTGAAACCCTATAGCATAGTTTGTAGATCCTTTGTCAGTGTCAGCCATGTGGTACCAGGCATGAGTCACGGCCATTGCTTGATCAATTTGCTCTCTGCGAAAGCCTGAGAGAATATTAAATATAATTTAGAAACTTTCTTTATTCTATTTCCCATTGTTCCAGCTGATTTTGGTAGTTGGATTCTCTGGAGGAATTGGATCCCATGCTCATAATGTCCTCTTCGTGCCCTACCTGAACTGTTCTGGCAGGTTCATCCAGTGACTTCCTAAGGTTCAAGGGTGATACAAAGTGGTAATAGGTGAGCGCTCCAAGAACACGGAGATGGCACAGGGATCCCCGCACTCTGCTTTTCCTGGGCAAGTTCTGCTTCACCTGTGGGAAGATAATGTGTGTTTGCAGTCCCACACAGTTGTGGCAAGAAATGTTGCTGGCTCCATCTCAGGAAGGTGATTTATACAAGGTGTCTGTGCACCCACGGGATCTGTAGGTGTGAGAGTCAGTGTGCAGTTGTTGAGCCCATTTCCCAAGGCTCAAGGAGGAACTGTCCACACGTTATCCAATATGCTAGCTTAAATGTACGCAGATGTGACTTGGTTGTCAAGATTGTTTAGCTGGGTTTTGGTGGCTGTGTTCCAGGTCTCTGCAGCTGTCTGATCTTATGCCTTTGACTTGAATTTTTCTATGCTTGAAAATGTTTCAAGATTTGCTCTATGACCTTGAATGGACTTATGTCAATTATATCTCATACTGGAGAAATAACCTAGCCTGCCAAGAGTTATTGAACAACATTTTATTTAGCTATGGAAAGAAATTGTTGAAGATAAAATGCATAGACTTTTGGAGTCATAAGGCACATTAGAAACCATCTAGCAAGGAAAGTGGGATTCTAAGGGTGAGGGGCTATGGCTAAAGTCACAAAGCCAGCTAATGGCATTTTGTGCAATTTTAAAATAATCAATCTCTCTGCTATTCTTTTATATTATTAGAAATCAGAGAAAACTCTTGGGTGCTCCAGTACTGTGACCTTTGCCCCAGGCTTGCCAAGTGTTCCTGTGTACAGTGTTTTCCCACAAGAACTTGGTATGGGAGTCTGAGCAAAGGCACAGCCAGATCATTCTAGGCTCAGCTGCAGAGCAAATGCGTCCATCTCTGGGCATAGATATAGGGAGAAAGTGTGCAAGGTAGTGATTTCGTTTGGTTGCTCCATGGAAGGAATGATTGATGAACATGAGAAATAGTTGTCATGCTGACACCTCTCAGTCCCTGAAAGCTTCCTCGCATCTGATGTGTCAGATTATCCGCTCATACTATGACGGTGTTTTCTCTTGCTTTCTTATTTTAGACTTTAGGAAAAATAAGGGGAAAATACTGGAGTTCCCCCTAGAGGCTAATATGAGCACTGGCAACTTTCAGATTATACCAGGAAGTCAGGATCTTGTGCTTAAGTGGTGATGATTTTCTGATGGATATATTAACATAGTTTCTGTTTATTACCTACGTAAAATTTAACAGGATAAATGTAGAATACTCAGAGAGGTATCTCATTCATTAAAAATAAGTATTTGGTGCCTTTTTAACTTTTAAAGTGTATTCCTTGGACTTCTATAGAACAGTGTATACTATCTCCAAAATGACATGAGACAGATTTTAGTTACCAGCGTAGTGAGTTATGAGCTGAAAAATAACCTCTGTTCCCAAGTGACTGTCCTGAATAGATCCCTCCTTGCCAGGTACACTTGCCATGAAGAACTTGGCAAACATGTGCTTATGCCATTGAGCTATCTCTCCAGCCCAGCTATGAAGAACTTGGCATGTGACTCTTGAAGATGTCTATTTCCCAGTGGGACACTGTATTCCCCACCAGGCAGAGGCACCTGCCTCTGGATGCTGTCATTTGCCATTAGTTTCTCAGTGACAAATCCTGATAATATTGAAATTATAAGGGTAGCACTTTCGTAGGTGTTTAATTAACAAGCAAGCAATTAGAGAGGTGGAAATACTTCTTTCATTTGTTTTTCATTTCTTTATTAGTTGTCTGTTCATGGTGTCATCAACCACGGAGAAGAAGTCCTAATGTAGAAGGTGGATTTTTTCAGTTCTTAGAGAGATACACAGACACTTGGTCGGGAACACACGAAAGTATAAATGGTTATTTTATGATCTAGAGAACATGTATTTTAATGTATTTCTATAACATAAGTGTTCATGTTTAACTATAAGTTTAATATGTATTTTCCAATCAGTCAGTTCTGAGTCTCTAAAATAATGAGGAAAAGAAAAGAAAAGTTATGTGTTGTTTTTGTCCCTTTTGTTTTCACTTTCTTTTGGTGTCTCCGGGTTGCCAATAGTGGAAGGAGGCCATTCGGGAAGTATTTATGGTGCTTTCCTTAAGTTGATTAGGCTGTGCCAGGGCCTCCAGATGCACCCTAAAGGAATTCCTGTAATTTACAGAAACACAAAGTAGTCATTAGAACAACAGCCATGGGGCAGACAAGGAAAAAACACCATGTGCTTAACTACAGTAAGGAATCCCATGTCCAGAATATTTTACTGAATGTACCAGGAAATAGTCTTCACTTCTACTTTAACATCAGCCTTCACTATCAGTGTCCATATTTATAGACTATCTCACAGTAAGAAAATGTAAATGAGAGCTGCATTTTACTTAGAATTTTGCTTTTCCAATGTTAAAACTGCATAAGAAATAATGAGCTTGTTACTGGATGTGGTGGCGCATGCCTGTAATCCCAAGGAGGTTGAGACAGGAGGCTCACTGCAACTCTGCGCTCTGTAGCAAGACCCTGTACCAAATAAATAGTAATCAGTGACTGAGCTAATGTTCTTGTTACTGAAAGAATCAGAAAGGAATTGCAAATGCTAACAACAGTGGTAACTGTGGCAGCCATTACCTCAGAGATAGACAGACAGTGGGAAGATTGGAAATTACTCAAGACTAGAACTGTGCAGGAAGTGCCAACGGGATGCAAGCTCACTCATTACTGATGAATCTGAACAGACCCCGCTAATGCAGGGCCTGATGGCCACCTTCAAGCAGCACACCAGAGGCTCGCCCAGGCAGCTCCAAGAGGCTCCCTGCAGAGTCCCCAGTGCTGGGACTAGTGCAAAGAAGTCCTAGCTATGTTGCAGGGCCACAGAAAGTGGCT
The DNA here is from genome assembly GCA_004027165.1 of Ctenomys sociabilis. NCBI lineage: Eukaryota > Metazoa > Chordata > Mammalia > Rodentia > Ctenomyidae > Ctenomys > Ctenomys sociabilis. Next base: position 18,459 of record PVKA01002633.1, read on the forward strand.
ACAGTGAGGGTTTTAGCATACTGAGACAATGTCTACCATAACAAGAATTGTCCCTTCCTTCTCTCTTAGTCTTTCTTTCCTCTAGTCTAGTCTGATGGTTGGAAAAACCTTCCAGAGAGAAGCTGGGGCAATGTGCATTCGAGAGTCTGAGGGCCAGCACAGCCCAAGAGACCTGGGATTAAAGCTGAGAGGGAGTCATTGACACAGCTGTACATAAAGGGCTTTACAGCATTAAATACATGTAAACTATAATTTCACCATATAAAAATAGAATTTTATAATCAGCAACATTGCTCTTCTTTGAAATATGAAAAATAATGATGGCTCAGGTACTCTTAATCATCCTCATGTTATCAACTACCTGCCTACTACCAGAGTACTTAATATTTATACCACACTGGCTGTGTCCTCTCTGATGCTCAGGGGCTTATGTACAATATGCTTATCCTGCTATATGAAAGCAAGGACTTGAACATTCCAGAAGAATGATGTAAGCCTCGGGTAAGAGGAAGTGTGCTGAGAATTTGATGTTGATATTGGTAATGTGTAAGAGAAACTGATTGAGGTTTGAGTTTCCTATTCATTGTACCTAATAAAATTGTTGGAGGGGAAGTCGCTGAAAAGTGAGATGTCAAATGTTATTCATTATGTGCTGTAATTTATCTTTCCAAAATGCTTCCTTAGAAATGGTAGGTAAAATATGGACAGCAGTTATTGAATGAGGAATGTGGGGATTTTTGTGCTTTTATGGTTTTGCTTGAAGCCAAAACGTACCTTAAGTAACATGAGTGGGAGCTTCCATGATGCCTGAGAAAAGCTCCTAGAAGGCTGTGTGCTTGGAGCAGAGAACAACGCCCATGCCCAGGTCTTTGGTTCCTGGTTCATGTTGAGTTTCATTCTATGATTTTTTTGTATCCCATAGCACAGAGGTAGTTTTCAATGTGACTATAATAACCAGTATCCTATAGTACAATTATTGTTACCCTGAGGGGACTTCACTGACCTCATAAGAAACATAAAGTACACGTGTTGGTATATTAGTCTTGCTCTATCTAGGTCTTAACCATCCAGCACAAAAGTATAAAAATGAAGTATACACCGTGGGGTCATAATAATAAGTTGAGCTGCAAATGGCTATGGTCGACAACTCCTTCGGATAACTCACTATTGTTGTGGAATGCTGGACTGTGTTGGATTGTGTTGTTCAGTTCAAGCACCTAAGTTAGTTGAATGACAATGGAGTGCCCATCTTCAACAGGTATAGGGGTATAGAAGGGAAGAATCACGATGTGTGTGTATAGACAGTACAGTTGGGATAGATAACGCTGTGCTTCTACATAATCCTATGAGAGCCAAGATTTGCACTAATGGTGGTTAGACAGGATATTATGTCGGCTTCTAGTACTATGGACAACCACTAGGAATATAGCAAAGTAGAAAGAATTAATTATTGAATCTTTGATGTAATTCAGGTATAAAAAATAAGATACGCAAACAGCTATAGTCTCTTAATTTATTGATAAGAGACATATGGTATAATGATGTCTGTAAGTATAATATCATGTATGCACCTTCTATGATACCAAAACATTATTAAAACAGTTTGCAATGTATTAATTTATCAAATCCATCTTGTCAAGGTATCTTAAAACTGTCTCACTGATATTTGTACTTCAATAAAACAAAAATAAAAAAAAGATAAAAATAATTATTGTTATAGCAAACTGTGTTTGATTTTGCAAGACTCATTACCTCTGCCACACTGTAAAGGGACCAAAGAGATACACCTACAGGCCAGACAGTGCTGGTGCTGATGGTAATTTTTTAACAATTACTTACTTGACCATCTACTGATACCAGGATACATGAAATTATTCGGACATAAAATTCTTATATTATTTTTATACTATAGGTAAAATGATAAAATAGGACTAGGTTAGAGCTCAGTAGTAGAGCACTCATCTAGTACATATAAAACCCTGGGCTTAATCCCCAGAACTGCACAGAAGAGGAGAGAGGGATAGAGAGGAGAGAAAAGTTGATGTTGATTTTTATGTAGAATGATTCTTTATGTACAGGTGACACAGTGCTCACTACAATCTTTAAATTTTTTTCTTCAAAGGCATTTTGTTGGAATATAAGGAATCTTTATAGAGTGTTTTATTTTCACAAAATTTTGATGTTGAATAAAGTTTGGGTTCATAGTTTTATAGGATCAATCTTACAGCATTGCAAGAAAATAGGAAAAAAACATTTCTGAGACTGTTCTTGGGCTCCAGTCATTCTCCACTTTTAAACTATTCGCTAAGAGTAGTTTAACTTTCATATAGAACCACGCGGTGCCCAGTTACTGTGAGAAAGTACATTTTGCTTCCTAAGAATGTAGCTTGCAGAGGAAGAGGATCAGAGGGGATACAGAAATGAGCAGCCTCTTCACTCTGTCCCCCTCGCAGTTTGGAAAGTGACCCACAGACTGTCTGTCTCTGTCTATCAGTTGTTCTTGTTCTCTGCGAAGAAAGGAAAGGGGCTTCTTTGGGAATGGTCTGTGTTCTGATATTCCAGTTTCTATCTAAATTAAGATGTACTGCCTATAATGGATTCAAGTTAATTTGTTAAAACTCAGATTGTAAATAAATGGCTATTGCCGTGGAGATCTTGGGTACTAGACAGAGTATGCAGCAATAGCTAATAAGCAGCCAAATGCGGTAGAAATTTGGAAGCGGAACAAGAAACCTTCCTTTCCAAAGCAGTGTGAAAACCTAGAAAACGCACATCTGCGCTGTGCTCCTCCGAGCTGGCAAGGCTGAGCTGTAAACACCAGCTTGCCTCTAGCAGCCTCCTGCTCTGCGCAGAGCTAGCGCCCACGTGCTGGGAGACTGCTCTTCCCTCTAGCAAAGTGGAAGCATGGGGTACCTCAGGTGGATGAGCTTCAGCTCTGGAAACCTCCAAAGCACCTGAAAGAAGGGCCCACACTCAAAACTATTTTAGGGGGCCACATCAGGCAATCGTTGCCTTAAGTTCAGAGTGTTGTCGTTAGCAGTCCAGAAACAATGCTACTTTAGCTTAGTGGATCTTCAAGCTCACTTAGAAAAGGGTTTCATTTTGGTGTTATTTTATGCCAGATCTACGTTTGTAAATTATGAAGTTGCAGAAAGCAGTACAAAGCGTGTCTTGCATGGCGATTTCAGCCTCATCTTCCTCCTCCTTGCCGCATTCTTCCTATGGCACGGAAGTGTGAGGAAAGTGATTGGCACTGAGACTCACATTTTATTCTTGTTTGAGTTCCAATGGGCTGAGTAACCATTCTCTCTCTTAAGATAAAATACTGCAAAAATAAAACACTTATCTTTAAAAAAAGCAATGAACATTAAAGTGTGTTTTTTTTTCCTTTGTCAATGTCAGCCATGTGGATGAGTCACACCCAGTGCTTGACCAATTTGCTTTCTGTGAAAGCCAGAGAGAATGTTTTCTCTCCATGTGACTCTTCTTAGGCACACTGTACATCATGATCACTTTCCTCTGAGATTTCCCATAATCTCCTTGATAAGAAAATTTTGGAAACAACTGAGTTATAGGATATTATAACGCCCATTCTCCTATGTCCTGAGTCCTCACTGACCTTGAAAGGCTAGGGCCAAAATGTTGGCTATACTTGCAGCCCTCCCTTTTCTCTAATTTTTGTTCTGCAAACATAGGTTGTTAACCCTCCAGAAGAGAAACTTATGATTATTACCCTAGAGCATAGGCAGTTGAGCTTAAACTCAGATTGTAAATAAATGGCTTTTGCCATGGAGATCTTAGCTACTAGACAGAGTATACAGCAGTAGCTAATGAGCAGCCAAATGCGGTAGAAATTTGGAAGTGGAGCAAGAAACCTTCCTTTCCAAAGCAGTGTGCAAACCTAGAAAACTATCTGTCTGAATATCAAACATATTAGATATAACATGGAACATCAATTTTTTTCATCAAGTTTTCTTTTTAATTATTGCAGAACCAGGGATTGAACTCAGCCCCTTGTGCTTGCCAGGGAAGCTCTTATTCCATTGAGCCATCTCCCCAGTCTTCCATCAAGTATTGATATATTAAACTTTAAGTCCGTACAAAATATGAAAATAAAGAGTATTTAAGAAATATGAATAAATAAATACATTACATAGTTTTACACAGAAATTTAGAAATCTTACCATATGCAGCATTGTAACAGGAAGGTCCTATGACATTTTTTTCTTATTTCTTGTCTTCATTTATTACCCTTTTTTAAAAAACAAACAAACAAACAAACAAACAAACATCTACTTGAGAGACAGTATGGCAGTAATAGGTATGACATGACAAGCAGTATATATTTAGAAGACTAGAATGACAGGCATTCCAAGCATGACCTTAGTATTACACTATCTTCAGTGCAGTTGCTTAGTTCAGGTAAGATTCTCACCCTGACTAGCTATATATGCTGACACCTGTGAATTTTCACTTTTTTTTTTTTTTTTTTTTTTTGGAGTGGAGCTTCTGAGTTCTCCTGGGCGGTCTCAAATTCTCGATCTTCCTCCCTCAGTTTTATAGGAACTAGGATTATAGGCAGGAACCATTATTCCCAAGTTCTGTTTAAGAATGTCATCCCCCTTTATGCAGCAGCTCAGCTACCACAGGTTCACCTAAGCCTAGAAAAAAAATACTCATCTGGTTCAGGAACCTCATCTTAGAAATGCTTTCTTATTTTATTTTGTCTTCTGTGTTATGATGTCAGATGTCAGGAGAGGAGGCCATACAGAAATTATTTGCTCAGATATTTTAATTAAAGGATTAATGTTAATAATGTTTTATTGAAATTTAATATTTCTCATTTTGATTTTCCCAAGATGGAAATTAAATGAAAACAGTAATACCTTGGTTCATTTGACTAAGGGTAAAGAGATTAATTGCATTTGATTTTTGCTTTCGATTGGTGAGGTGGAAACTCAAACAAATATTTATCTGACATCCTGCAGCCTTTATTACACGTGTCAGCTATTGTCTTAGGCATTTTTCCAGAACTGTGACAAAATTCCTGAGCTAATCAGCTTACACAAAGGAAGGGTTTATTTAGCTTGTGGGTTCAAATTTTGAGTCCATCATAAAATAGCCTGATTGTTTTGGGGCCTGTGGCAAGCAGGCTGCACATCATGGTGGGAAGTGGTAACAAAGTAAACCTGTTCATCTCACAGTTCCTGAGCAACAAAAAAGAGAGGAAAAGACTGGTGCTTGATGACTCCCTGTAAGGGGCCATCTCTAGCCATCCAAAACCTCCTTTCTGCTAGCACGAAGCTGAGAGCCAAGCCTTCCAGTATTGCAGCCAGGATGTAATACTTAAGAGCTCTTCCTAACAATGATGGTTTTGCTTAGACTCCAGACCACCAGCCAAGTAATAACCAGATATTTGGAACGTTCGTAGAACTAGTATCAGAGAAATGAATTCATGCTAGGCCTGATGCTTTCAAACTTCCCGTATGTTACCCCGAATTGAGCAGATAGTTGAATTTTGGCCCATGAGGCTAGAACACGGAAACATTCAGTAGGTATTTGTTGAATAGCAATGAAAGTTGAAACTGAGGTGGCATCGATATTTTATTTAATCCTGACTGGGTGAATTTGAAAAAGAAAACATTATACACTGTATGAATTTGCAATAGAATGAGATTAAGGTGATATCAAATAAAATTCAACATCATAGTTTCATCTGTTTCTTCTTATGTAAAAGATGTGGTTGGTTGTCAAGGCATTCCAGTACTACCTATTTGTTGGCAGGAGGTAGTTTCAATGTTCTTTATTTAATGTGCTGTTTTTATAGTGCTAGGTATTGAGCCCAGGGCCTTATATACCCCATGCAAGCATTATACTATTAAATGACAGCCCCCCCTTCCTTCACTGTTATCCCAAGGGAAGACAAGGCATAGGCATCTGATTAAAGTTGCAAGAGTCATGACATTGAGACTGGTCACCAGAAGTTTGACTGGTCTCACTAGCAAATCTCTTGTCATAGGCTCATTTGAAATGAAAAAATTCCATTTCTGAAACTTACTCTCCCTCTTACAATGTCATGAGTCAACATTTTCAATTTACTCAACATGGCATCTTTATGACTTAAAACGTTGAAAGTTCTGATTTAAACCAAACCTTTTGACTATCCCAGCAATGGCAAACCTTTCAGAGCTTTCAGTGACACACACAGCCCAAACTGTGATCCTTGTGCTGGAGATTCAGCACAACTGGTGTATGTAGTCCATGGATTGCTTGACATTTGTCTAATTCAGCCTGTTTTGCTAAGTTAATAGAACTATAATGATATTTTAGGAAAATTTATTTTGTTTAATGAGCTCAGATGCCTTCTCTTTTAATTTTTAAAATAACCTCCTACTCTTTTCTATATACTTGGCTTCAGTTTACACTTGTTGATTATCACTGATCTCCCGGATAATTCCTCTTGTGTGTGGTTGATTTGAGTGCTACTCTGATATATGAAAGAATATTATCTTTTCCTACATCATTCACATATCACCTTTTTCTCTTCTCATTTCAGCTTCTATTATGTATCATTTTTACAATAATGCCTCAGTTCATAAAATCTTCTGTTCACAAACAATTCGGTTGGAAGGCAGCTGTGCTCACCACTATAAACCACCAATGCAGGCAACAATTCAGTTGATAAACACAAGTGTTAGGCAAAGTTTCTTTCCTTTTGTGAACTCTGCATCCCGTGATGAACAGGACCTTGACCATCTTTTCCAGAATCGAGAAATGAATTGCATTTGTCTATTTGTATTTCATGTTTGGGATTATTTTAACTTTTGAATCTCTCTCTGTGCTTTCTTGCTCATCAAAAGCCTTTTACTATGGAGTGATAGAGGGTGAGAATCAAAAAGAACAGCGAAAAGGAATAAAGCTAATGATCAGTTTATCTTAAGGACTTACTACTTTGAATTAATTAGAAAAACCACAGAGCAGATCCTCTGTAGAATAAGAATGTGTTGATGATGTTTTAGTTCATAAATTAATAGGCTGCAGAGACCATGTCTATTTAAATTAAGTGTCCAGCTCAACACCACATAAGATGACAATAATGATCTGCAATAAAATAGAGCTACTTCTGCTGCTGTATTCCTTCCTATGATGCCATTTCCTTGCTGTGGTGAATGCACATGACTTAATGAGAAAAATGTGCAAGCACATATTTATCTCAGCCAACTGAGGGGAACAGCTAGGAAGAGGAGTTTGGTCCAAATTGCCAAACGCATTTAATACAAAAAGAAAGATCTAGAAGCCATTTTTCTAAAGAGTTTCATATTAGTTTCAGTATTCCAGAAAGTGAAGGTATTAGCAATCTTAGAAAATGGATAATTATTGTCCCTAAATCCATGTGCACATGCATCATATTTTCTTTGACTGTTCTAGCTGTTCTGACTGATGTTAAAACAAATGAAATGAAAACTACTTTTTCTCTGTCATCTTACTGTTGGAATTAACCATTTAAGTTTGACAGGAATTAAATGATCATCTCTCTTCAGATTCTACATTTTTAAATTAATGTATCCAAGATGTGTATTTTGGTGTCTGTCTTAGTAAGTTTTGTAGTGCTATAAAAACCAAAGAAGGGGCGCATTTTCATGAAAAGTGGCTTATTCAGCTAGCATGGGGAGGGCCAGCAGTATACTCTCCAGAGTTGCTTTTCTTCTAGAGAGGGTTTTCTAATTATCAACTCATGGCACAAAAGCAGAAAGGAGAAGTTGATGTGCACAAAAAAGCGTGTGTACAAGAGACCTAGGGTTGGTGAGAGGCTCATTTGTAATAGTCACTCCCGCATTGCCAGCCCAGTCATGTTAGATCAAGAGCTCACTCCCACAAGAGAACCATAAATCCTTCTTAAAGGTCTAGCACTTTCAGCACTGTTACCTTGGGGGCTGAGGCTCAATAGGAGCTTTGCTGGGAAAACCCATACTAGTGTCAAAGCCGTGTACCAACAAGCGTGTGCAACTTGCATGTACACTATTTCCAATCCAGAATGTGCACATTTACTACATTCCTTCACATACGCTGACAATTAGAAAGCAACCTGTACTATCTTTCTGGATGTGTCATTATTTTTCTCTGAGTGCGTTTTCTTTTTGATCACTGTCTTTCCCATGCTTTAGCTTTCAACAATATTAACATCCTCTGGAATTTTTTAAAATCAGGAAATAATAATGTGACTGAATATAGATCCAGTCCATTAAGAAATATATTTTTTTTCCTAGATGTCTTTCACCTTTTTTGTGCCTTGTAATAGAATTTAATTAGTTATAAATACCCATGCTACTACAGAATGTGTATTCTCCACTGCAGAATATTGTTATTTCTTTGTAATTCATAAGTATTTTTATAAATATCTTCTCATTGTATGTTTCCCCAAATGTGAAGGAGTTAGGTACACATCAGTGTTATTAATTATGAATTTTGAAATTTCTGGAAAAAAGCAAAACTAATGAATGTTACCTTAAAATAATTTGAGGAGAGTTTATGAAGAAGCACTTCTACACAAATCAGATGAGCTGGCAAGACAAAGAAGGAAACTTTAAGGGAAGTCACCCAGAGAACAATATTGCTGTGCTCCTGCTGAATGGTAAAATGGCAAAGATAGTAGAACTAGGGACTATTTTGCACTTTGCTATTTTAAGAATAAACTCTCAGCAGTTTAAGTAGTGAGCCTCTATCCATTGTCAGTGTCAGTGTTCTCGGATGACTAATGAATGTGCAGCTGGAAACGGAGCTGATCTCCCTGCTTGCTGTATCTGAGATCTTTTTGTATTCATCTAATTCTGAAGCTTGTAAGAGCCATATGATTGTAAACTCTATGATTGTGCTTAGCTACGTTTGATTAGGCATGTTGGAAATATGACAACTCATCAACTAAGCATTCCCCATTATGCACTCCTCTGAGTTGTTAACTCTTGTATTTTGGTTAATGTGCTTTAAAAATATTTTATATAAAAATTAAGTAATGAGAATTTTTATGTCAAGAAATATATACTTCCTTTGTTGCATGCCAGCCTGGATCTGGATCTCTATGAAGTCTAATGCTCTCTTCCTTCTGCAAAGATTTCTTTTCTGTCTGTGGTTTCGTGCTGTTCTTCATAAGTGTGTGGAACTATTTTAGAGAATGTGAGTGGAATAAAATTAATTCAAAGCCACTGTTAGAGAGAGATAACCAAAGTACACTCATTACTGAAATCATCTAAATGGTAACATCTTGAATGCACAGAAAATCTTGTTATTAAATTTCACTTTATTACTTAGAAAAAGTGATACTTGATGAGCTACCTAAGCGTTAGAAATGGTGATATTAATACTTATAGTAATTTTTATGGTGAATTTGTGTAGTGCTTGACTGAACTTAACGTGCTTTCATGGAGTGCTTCTTTTCAGTTGCTCAACAAATACTAAAGAAAATGACTCCTTGTTTTTCTTAATGACAAAGCTCAAAAAGATAAAATAGTTTGGCTAAAGTTAAATTAATAGCTTAGTTCCCTCTAATAGTTAATGATTAAATTTTGTTTGCATTCCAGTTGATGAGAAAGTAAATGCATTGGAATGTAGGGCAAATGATAGTAGACATAAGATGTTCAGGGTGGCTGGGAATGCTTGGCTGTTACTCTGTTGGATCAACTAGCAACTCTGATTATAGAATTCATATTTTATGAAACAGACAAAACTCCATCCCCCCAGCTTAGACAAAGACTAATTTATATTAGTTTGATTTATTATAAACTTTTAAATATTTTAAGCCCTCACAGGTATAAAAATTTATGTGAACTCAGATGCAATGTATATTCTTATAGTCTGTAAGATAAATGTTCTATGCTATCTATTCCTTCATCCTTAGAGCATCAATATCTTTGTTACCATAAAACATGAAATCCATTGCTTATAATGAACTGCAAGTCCACTCATTTCTTGAGATTCTGGCTAATTTATCAAGTACAATATCAGTTCCAGCGGTTTCGGTTTGGGGGCTTATTGGATGACATTCCTTGGCCTCAGAAGAATAAACTATGGCTAGAAAATCATTTTATATCAACTCTTATGCTGGTAGTGTTCATATTTCTTCTTGTAGATATGCTCAACATGATATGATGTAGATGAAATCCTTCATCTTTACACTGATGATTCTTCTAATGAAATTGAGAAATGGTTGAAAATTTATACTTTTAAGCTAATGATGTTGATTTGCACTTCACATACTTAAAGCACTAGATATTCTTTGCTTTGCATTTGCAAACTCTAACGTAGAGTTTCTATCCATTTTTTTTATATCATTCACTTATAAAAATGGTTTATAGAACCTTTGGAATTAGGCCACTAACTATCCTAGTTTTAAAGCATTCACATAAGTAATAATCTATTCACCACTGCTACTTGCTTTTTATTGGTAATTAAAATTATCTGAAATAAAAATGAGAGTAATAAATAAAGCTCACTTCCAGAGTAAGGCAGTAAGCAGCATAGTTCAAACAGCTATTAAGGAATGTGGATGGTTTCCTGACAAAATTTTTTATACAAAAATTATGAAGTCTATTTTGAAATGACCATTTATTATGAAAATATTTATATTCTTATAAGTATTTCCCTATAATTTTAATTTAACTCTTGTGCAAATATGGGACCATTCTTATATTCTGACAAATGAGGCAATCATAATTCTTCCATTTATTTTTTGCCCTGGGAATTGAACTCAGGACCTGGCATTTGCCAAGCAGGAGCTGTGCAGCTGAGCTATTTACCTGGACCAGGCAATTATGTTTCTGTACTGCTCAAGCTATATAGGATTCTCTCATCTTCCACATACACACTCTAAAAGAAGCTGAGTCCTATGATTTGGAGATTCTTGGAAGAATGTTCACAGGGCTTAGAAGGACAGCAGAAGAATGCCCATGATGATTTTGTCCTTCATAGTTTTTTGGGGGACTCTTCCCTAAATTAGATGTTATAAAATTGTGTGTATGAAATTCTTCATGAATTGCTATTTTACTCCACTATATCTTAACTATTATTATTTTTTTCTTTTTTGTATTTTAGGGAAGGGTCTACAACGTGTTCAGGGTATCACTACTAGATCGGACCTAAACTGATCCTCCTATTTACAGCCTCCCAAGAGCTGGGATTACAGGCACAGGCCACCACACTCAGTCTCAATTGCTGTCTCAGCACAACACAAGGGTAGGGCTGGCATGACAGGCCTGGGCATCGAACCTCTGGCCCCTGCACCTGCTTGCAGGCACTTTAATCCACTGCTCTACTTGGCCGTCTCCTATATCTTCACTATTATTAATAGTAGCTAAACTTACCTCTTGCTCAGCAAATTATCTTATTTTTCCCTTCTGAGAATTGGTTTTTAGCATAGAGTGATCAAGGCTGGAGAGCTTGCTGTGAACCAGGTCCTGGTCTTTATGCAGTTACAACTGGATGTCATTTAATGTTAGCAACTACTAAGATTATTTGTAATGTACATGTAGAAAATATGAGGGTTAGAGAAATATGTGACCAATTACCACAAAGTTAGCAGCTTAACGCAATGCATATTTAGTGCCCCACAATTTCTCTGGGTGAGGCCTTAGATAAGTGCTTTGCCAGTTCTCACAGGTGAAAGTTAGGGTATTGGACAGGTCATACCCACATTGGTAAGAACAAGTGGGGGAAGATATGTTTTCTTGATCATTTTCACTGTTGAGAGAATTCAAGACTGCCTATAAGACTTTTTGTTTTTAACACTTTTAAAAATGTGATACAGGGTCTCGCTATGTGGTTCAGACTCATAGTCATCCTCCTGTCTCCTTCCCAGCACTAGGATTACAGGAGTGTGCCACCAAGCCTGGTTTCAGGGCGTGCAGTAATGGGGGGATCAAACTCTGGTTCTTATGCTTGCCAGACAGGTACTAAGACCACCAAACTATTTCCCTAGCCCCTGCCTACATGACTTTTCCCACAGATATTTACTAGTTTTTCACGTGAAGTCACATCAGATCCTAGAGGCCATTTATAGTCTCTTGTCCAGTGAGCTTTTCCAAGTCAACAATGAGAGATTTTGTGTCCATTCTTTTACAAAGTTATCTTATGGAATGAAATCACAGGGGGTGTCCCATCACCTTTGTCATTTAACACAACCATAAAAGAGTGGCATCTCTCTTCATTGGTAGAATAAAGCACTTAAAGCTCCCGATATTATTTTGGCTAATATTTCAAAACACTGGTCACAGTCTGGGTGGAGGAAAGCTGCTCAGATCAACATCAGGAAGCAGAAAGCAAAGGCAGGGACTAGGGCGAAAGGCGCCCCCGCCCAGACTCCTTTGACCTATCGGAGGCCTCCTCAGCCCAGGCCTCACCTCCAAACATCACAGCTGTCTACTTAATCCCCAGATGTGATCACCCTTCAAAAGCCTTGAGACTTTGGGGGGTCTATCTCATTATAAAGCATAACAGCATCCTATCACCTTTGCATATTTTAAATTACAAGAGAATCACAGGTTCTGCCCACGTTTAAAGCAAAGTAATTAAATAGAGCCAGAATGCTGGACTGGGTGGGGTGGTGAGAGCACATGAGTGATTACAAAGCTTGCACGCTGCATTTATTAAGTGAACCCATACAGGAGCTGTGGTAGCTTGCCAAGTGTTGCTGACTGAGAGTTCCTTATTATACACCACCACTGGAGTATATGATCTCCATGAAATAGAAATAAACTAAATATAGCTATATAAGATTATTGTAGGATGTACTTTTCTAGGATTTTAAAGTATAAATTAATCAATGCGTTAAAGCACCTGCAAGCAGGTGCAGGGGCTGGGGGTTCGACCCCAGGGCCTGCTGTGCCAGCCCTACCTCCGGAGCACACTGAGAAGGCAATTAAGACTGGGCTTGGTTGCATGCGCCTGTAATCCCAGCTCGTGGGAGGCTGTAAACAGGCGGATCATTACGAGTCTTATATAGTAGTGAGACCCTGAACACCCTGTAGACCCTTCCATATATATATATATATATATATATATATATATATATATATATATATATATATATATATATAAATTAAGCAACATGAACTTTACATATGACAACTTTCTTAATTATAGGTGACTCCTTAAAACATAATGCAGTGGTGCCCCGGTTCCTGTGTTTAATTCATCCCGCTGTTCTTAGGAGGATGCTTCATTCATGTCCATCACATGGTGCAGAGTTCACCTGCCATCTCACCTGCTTTTCCCTCCTTACTTGGAAAAAGATACCTGACACTCAAAATCAAGGAAAGAAAGGTTGATTTAGCTCACAGTTTGTAGAGGTTCTAGTCCACATGTGGCAGGCTGTAAGGCACAGTGGCACATGGCAAAGGGCAGCAGTCATGGAGGCAGAAACCAGCAAAGAGCGAGAGCTAACAGGGGGGAGCAGGGGCTGCAGCAGCGGCCGCCTCTCTCCCTTCCTTCCACTGTATTTAGGCTCTCCGCCCCGGGGCGGCTGCAGTGCACACACCCATACTCACAGCACCAGATCATGCATTAATCACAAGCTTGGGAAGCCTGCCCCATGACTGCATGAGCCTTCGGGGGGACACCTAGGCACAAACCATAACACCCACGGAGGCTAAATTTTATTGGCACTTCTGTTCACACACCAAATTGCTGGCAAGCAGAAGCATTCATGAAGCAAGGCACTACTGTATGTTTATGCTGTGTCTTATCTTTTCAGAAATGCAAGTGTAATATTGAACTAGATACCAAACAGTAGCAACCTAGGGACTCAACTTCTGCTTTCTATAAAGTGTTAAGAATATTCTTATAAGAGAGAAAGTATTAGGAATTTCCAATAAAATAAACTTCTAAGTCCAGTGGGCCTGTGTAGTTAGTTCCCTGTTAAAAACGCTGAACTTAATCTTTCTGTCATCATAGTCTGTAGTTGAACATTGACAAATGTACTCCGAGATCCTCAAGCGTGATGCTGTGGGTATCAAGTGCTGTCTGTCCAGGCCCTTTTCTGGGATGATAAAAACAAAAGAATTTCATTTCTCTTTTTCTCCAGATGACTCTTATAGACCTGTCAGAAAAACAACAACAACAAAAAAAAAATAAAACAAAACAAAAAAAACTTCTCTGGTTCTTTATCTGCTTTTGGGTACTTTGGTTCACTTCCTATTCAGTACCAATGGGTGCTAATGGAGGCTCCTCTCTACTGGCAGCTAAAGAAAAGGATTTCGCAAGTATGGCAAGAGGAACAAAATCATTACAGACAAAAGGTGTGGGGATGGGCTCTCCTTTGTCTTGCAGTAAGTTAGGAGGCAAAAGATACTCTATATAAGTCTCCTAGAATTTACTGACATCAACACTAAACCATTCTTTTCCATAGGGGATTGGGGGGAGTTCCTTGCCCGAGATACACCTCATCAATGTCCAGTTGGTAATTTCAGTGGGCAGTCTCTCCATTTGATGTGTGTTTTGTGCTATTAAGTATATATTTGGAAAGACTTTCTTTCTGTAGTATACAAATAGTAGAGTTTCTCCTTAAGATAGTCCTGAGACTGGGAAATGAAAATGATTTCTTCTAGAATCCTAAGGGCTTACTCCTGTTGTGAATTATAATTTGTTACATTTCTCAGTTTAGTAATGGCTTTTCTGTTTTTCAGGTGTACAAAGAGGAAACATTTTTCATAATAAAAGCATGAGTAGGAAAGAAGGAGAGATAGATGAATAAACTTCAAGATTGTTTTGGAGGGTAGGGTGGGAGGGGATTTATGAAAACAGGCAGAAAATTTCTGAATGGTGTTCAGAGCTAGGAGTCATTGGGTCACTTGAAAGATAATTTGCTTTCCTCCCTTAAATAATCTCTTCTTTCACTGTCAAAATATAGCATTTATAATTAGTGTTTTAGCAAGGGAGTACAGAGAGTGGCTGTATGAGGGAGTGCTCTAAACCCACCCTTAGGCAGAAGGCCGACAGTGACCAGATGTGCAGTCTAGGCCTCATAGGAAGAACCTACTCTTGGAAGGAGAAGATAATTTTGCTCTTTATATGTTTATTACATTCCTGAGGATCAACAAGATGGGCATGCTCCCTAAGCGTTCTCTCCACTCCTCAGAACGGAGTATTTGTGTTTCTCTGGGCTTGTGCGTGAGCCAGGGAGAGCAGCACTTACAGTCATCTACCTTAATGCTTTGTTTTGCTTCTCTTTTTTGCACACAAGCATGGCTATTACATCTGTATCAGAGTCACAATGGGGAGCAGATGGCACTCGCAAATTAGGATAATTCTAGGGAGGTACATTTACAAAGGGACTATTTGCAAAGTAGAATCACAGAGCAGTTTAGTAACCTGGTTTAATAATGGAGAAGCTATTATTACACTTAGGCTAAAGGAAGAAGACAGCTTTCAGAATGCAGAAGGACAGTTGAATAGAACATGGCCACTTGGTTATAGGACTGGCCAGCCAGAAGTGAACACCGAACAGTGAGACAGAGTCAAGTGATGGCTGCCTTGACTTTCCTGTCCTTTTAGACCCTTCATTCTCTGCCCAGGGACCCCACTCAGAATCCAACTGATAGAGAACACTCAGCCCCCTGGGCCAAAGAGCAAGACAGAAAAGAGTAGAGGGCAGGACTGGAAGGAGAAAGTGGACCAGGATGTGGCCCTTGTTAGCGCACATTGCAGTACATGTAAGTTAGATTCTTGAATTACAAGTCATTGATGGTTTGTGCTCATCAGAACAGATAAAACAGCAGATAGTACTTACAGGCTTTAAGAACTTTTCTTTGTTGAGTCTGAGAGGCAGGAAAAGCAAAACCCAGCCCATTCATTAATTGAGTTTATGCACAGGCATATTCACACTCCTATTTTCTTGAAGAGTTGCCCTTAATCAGAAGCTCCTAGGAAAATTGTATGGTTTGTTTCACATGTGGCTCTTAATCAACTGAATTTTTAAAAAATTAATTTGTTCAGTATAGGTCAGCATCTAGGTAATGCTGGGGAATTTTCTAGGTAATGAAGGGGAATTTTCTGACACATATGGAAATCCTTTAGAAAGCATACACAAACCAAAAGCACAGGCAGTTGTCAGCTGATCTAGTTGAAATCAGATAGGTAAGTGCTGACAGATCACTGGTAGCATAAAAATTTGAGAAAATGATAGTGGATACACTTTCAGGGTGTAGTCTTTGAAGGTATATGGTTCTATGCTTCTTTTTTTGTAGCTTATCACAAGGTTTTCAGATATGAACATCTGAATCAGGTGAGAAAAGTCATCACTAAAAGATGCAAAACATACATTGGAGAGCCAGGAAGAGGCTTTTACAACACATATTTTAAAAGTTAAAAGGATTAAAGTCTGGTGTATGCACACAAAATGCATAAAGAGCCTGTATAGCCAGCAAAGTAAGAGAACTAACTAGGAAAATGAAAAGAAAAAAAAAAAAAAAAAAAAAAGGAACCAAAGAATTGAAGCAACTCTTTAAAGCAAATGAAAATGGTTACTAAACTTTTGGGAATCAGCCTCAATTACCAATTTCTGGTTCTCCATTTGGGACTCAGAAATTTTAATCGAAAGTAGAAGGAGGTATAATTACAGATGAATAGTTAGTTAGAGCTTAACAATTTCATGTATAGGTAAAAAGATGCCATTTTCATATGGTTGGAGTGGAAAAGATATAACCATTTTGAAAAACAGGTAAGCATTGTAGCCAGATTAAAGCTGTGATAATTTTAGACCCAGCAATTACTCTCCTGAGTCTGTATGCTAGAAAATGACTTCTTTCTGATCTCCCCATTCATGTATGAGAATTTCATACATTTTTAGTTCACTCTGGTCAGTAGATAGAAATAACCAAACACCATCAAAAGTGTCAGGGATAAGTTAGTTGTACAATGAATTCCTCTCTGACAATGAAAATAAATAAGCTTCAGTCATATGAAACAGTAGGACTAAATTTCAAAAAAGTACTGTGTGAACAAAGCCAGAGAAAATCACATGTACTCAATTTATGTATTTTGTATGAAATACAAAAGCAGGCAGAGAGAAAGCCCATTAGTTTTATTTTCTGGTGCTTTCTCTGGGGTTAACACTCTATGAAAAAGAAAGAAAATCACTGCAGAAAGCAGTGATTGTGTCTGATGGAGGAGGAAGTGATTGTGTGTGGGGGGACAGTTTCAAGGATGTTTCTGGCCAGCGGTGTATTTGTTCACACACAGTGGTCTCACACGTATTGCTTTGCATAGACTTGTTAATCTGTGGCTCTGTGATTATGCAGGGCTTTCTTTTCTGATTAAAATAGTTCAGCTGCTTTGTGAAACTCAGCTGGTTCATCTTTTCTCCATGTTCTGCAGGGTGATGACTGACGGACTCCCAAGGGGTTTAGTGACACTATTTTTAATTCACAGAGAATACACATGAGAACTTAAACCTGAGAAACTTAAGAAATATGAATAGAGTAAATGGCTATTAGACTCACAACACACTTTGATTTATTTTGCCTGCTGGCATGTGCAAAGCACTGGCTTCCTAAGGGGTGCGTGGAAACGTACCCCTTAAGATGGGTAAGATGGGGGAAGTGAATCCCGGCACTGAAGGCAAGTCCTCCACAAGAAGCTGTATGACACGGAGAGCTTGGTGAGGACGAGGCACGAGGTAGGCCACATCATAAAGATGGGAGTACCAAGCCGAAGCCAGGGAAAAGAATCACGCTATACCCACAGCAAATGTTAGAAAGCAGTGCAAGGAATTTTTGGTGTTATTGTTTTTATTGCTTAGGCTGGACCTGAGTCATTATTCATAAAGACAAGGGTAGAAGTGAAGAAGCTCCCATAGAAATGGTCAAATGCCTTTCTTTTTATAACTCCTCCTGCTGCGTTGGGAATGCGTGGATCTTCAAAAATATTTTTCTTTTTTCCCACAGGGAGTTGGAGACAGCCTCAGTGAGCCTGCTTGGGTTATAGGCTTTTTGGTTTTTTTGAGAGGCCTCTTAACAAGGGCTGTTTCCTATGGTTTACTTATTCCCTTCACTATTTGAAAGAAATTCATTGTAAACAAAATGAGCAGACACCATATAAAATGGAAGAAAGCATTTAAAAATTGGACATATGGTGGGGGTTAATTTCTATAATATGTGAGAAACTCACAACTCAATGTCAGAGTTAAAATCAAGAACAAGAAAACCCAAAATAATTAATTTAAAAATTGGCAAGGGATTTAAACAAACATTTTTCCAAAGATGACTTAAAAATGGCACAGATACCTGAAATTGTGCTCAATTTCTCTAAATATTTGAGGATCAAAGTTAAAACCACAATGACGTATCACCTCATCCCTGTAAGAATAGCTATTGCCTAGAAGGACAAAACACAACAAGTGTTGGCAAGGGTACAGAGATGAGGGAATGCCTACCCAGCACTCTGGGGGCTGTAAATTGGTAGAATCATTATGGGAAACAGTTTAGGGGTCCTCAAAAAGCAGTAGAATTATCATATAGCTCAGATCTTATTTCTGAGTATATATCTGAGGGAGACAAAATCAATATTTATTAGTCTCTTTTTCCTCTCTGGGATTAAAATACCTAATAGCCATAGCTCAAAAGAGGAGACCTTTATTTTAGTTCAGTATTTCAGAGATTTTTAGTTGATGGTTGGCTGGTTCTAGTTTAGAAGCAGCACGGCAGAGGGCATAGTAGAGGAAAGTGGCTTACCGCTTGGTGCCCAGGAAGGAGACAGCAAAGAGGGAGGAGCAAGAGTTAGAGGTTCACCATACAAAGCTGACCTCCAAGGGCCCACTTCTTCTAGCTTGGTCCACTTCCTAACTACATGTTTAGTGAAGGATTCTTCAGTGGACCAGCCTGCTGACGGGCACAGTGCTGCCTGGTGTAGCCACTCTCCACAAGTCCCTCCTTGAAGTGCATGAGACTTGTGGGAGACACAGTACATCTAGACACAGTACATCTAAGCCATCGCAAGATTCCAAAGACATGTTTGCAGCATTAAAAATAAAAGCTTGATTGGTCAAGCAATAGCCATGACTCATCCACATGGCTGACACTGACAAAGCATCTACAAAGTGTGTTAAAGGTTTATAGGATAAATCCTGAGGGGACTTGACTGACCTTATTAGATATAATGGTTGCATTTCTTGTTGTATTGGTCTTGCTTTATCTTAGTATTGACCATCCAGTAGAAAAGTATAAAAATGCGGTATAAAAAGTAAAGCCATATAAATAGGCTGGACTGTGAAAGGCTCAAGTCAAGGACTTCTGACATTGCCAGTACTACAGATGACCCACTGCTGTTATGGAATATATTGGAATATTTTGCTGAATTCACACACCTACAATATTTAAATGGGAATGGAATACCCATCTTTAGCAGAGCTAAACAGAAAAGGGGAATACAAAGGAAGGGCAATTTTCTATCTGTATATACAGAATAGTTGGGATAGATGTACAGCTACTTTCTCTTAATTCAAAGAGAAGAAAGATTTATACTGATAGTATTTGGACAGGATGTCATGTCTGCATCTTGTACTATGAATAACCACTAAGAAGACAACAATATACAATGTGTTAATTATTGAACCTGTCGTGTTGGTTTTGAAGCTGTCTCATTGCTATTTGTTTCTCGATAAAATTATTTTTAAAAAAGCCAGGGTGTGGATATAACTTATGTGCCTTTGATAAGTAAAGGATAAACCATCATGGTCAACATGTAAACCCTTTCATTTTTAAGATAAAGAAGTTCATGGGATCTAATGTATCATGACAAATGGAACTGACAGTGTTATCTTACCATTTCGGCAAAGGAAAATGGCATAGTTGAGGGACAGGTAGGCCAGGGAGATACATCCCCCAGGTGGCCCTTGCTGTGGTCTCTGCCTCTTCTGATGAGAACCCACTTCGTAACAGGGGCTCAGCTGTCATCCACCAATAATTCACATGCGAAGGTGTTGGGGGCCAGTTTATCACCAAATCATGATGAATTATACATTTGAGCTCCATTTAACAGTGTAGATCTTAAATGTTTTTAACACTCAAAATCATAGAAATATATTTTTATGTCGGGTTGTTTGTGTTAATCATTTCCCAGTATATAGGTATATTAAAACGTCATATTATACATGGTGAATATATTCAATTTTTGTGAATTATATCTCAATAAAGATGGGAAAAATAAAGGCAGTGGATCACCTGCTTACATGCAGTACGTACGAAGAGCCCACAACAAAGCATCCAGGTGAATGCAGTATCTATGATACAAACAAGAGCATATGTTTGACTTAATTACACGATACGATGTTTATGTAGATGAGAGCCCTATGTGATGTCACATCATAAAATATGTTTCCGTACATCTTATGTAAATGATTCTTTTGTTCCTGATTTTTGAAAATCAGAATTTGAGAGAAGACAGCAGGAGGGGTCTGGTCACTTCGGCTCTCTCTCCTCTGTATGCCTGTGTCCCGTGTTTGGGGCTTCACAGACTTTTATGTACCTAGAGGCCTCCTAAGGCCATGCAGATTCTAATTCAGCGATAGAGGAAGAACCTCAGCTTCTTTGCTTATCACACACTCCTTAGTCACACTCCTCAGTGATTCCAGTGCTGCTGATACACAGACTTTGCCACGGATTAAAAACGAAGGTGCAGATAATGTAGCCTCTGCAGACCAGACCAGACCAGATACCCCAGGCCTCCGTGGGCAGCATGTGCAACCTTTCTCATTGCTGAGACAAAATACCTGTGCCCCAAGTGAAGGAAAGACTGGTTTATTTGGCTTATGGCTCAAAGAAGCTTCTGTTCATAATTTGCTAGCTGTAAGTCAGGGTGGCACATGGCAGAGGGGTGACAGTTCACGGAGGGCACAAGGTAGCTAAAAGCAACAAGGAAAGACACAAGCCTCTTTCTTCCCCTTACATTGTACCCAGATTACTGTGGTTAGGGCAATGCCAAACCAATCAGTGGACTGACTTAGTAATCACATACCCTTTACCCCAGTATCATACACTGAAGGCCAGTACACCTCTGAAAAAGCCCCATCTGTGACCACATGGCTCTTTGGCAGGACATCTAGACCAAAACCGTAACACCACCTTGATTTTGAGGGCTTTAAATAACAAAATAAAAACATTGAGTGTAAGCCCAGGTTTGTTCTGAGCTAATCATGAGACCTGGCATCAGGCATTTAACCATGGATAGCTCAAGTGTTCTTAACTTTAGTGAAATCAGTTGGATTCAGTAAGCTTCAAGATCTTGTCCAAACACAACCCCTCTTTTCCCATAGATAAGACTATTGGATATGGACTTCTCTATAATGACGTGTGTTCTGTCTTTTACTATTTTAACTCTTAAAAAAATCTTCCTTACCAAATGTGTTCCTCCTCTGTTAGTAAAGTTAGCAACTCATTTTCCAAATTCATTAAGAATTATCTCTTATTTGTTTTCAAAACTGTATCTAATACTTTTCCACTCCATTGCACTTTCTATGAATATTGATGTGTCTGTGAAAGCTACTAATTAAATTATCATTACAAAACCTGTACTAAATGTCTACCCATAGTTACCCTTCTTCTCTTTTACTTTAAAAAACAGAAAGGCCAAGAATAAAAAGTCTCATTATACTATTTTACTTTCTTTCTTTCTTTCTTTCTTTCTTTCTTTCTTTCTTTCTTTCTTTCTTTCTTTCTTTCTTTCTTTCTTTCTTCCTTCCTTCCTTCCTTCCTTCCTTCCTTCCTTCCTTCCTTCCTTCTTTCTTTCTCTCTCTCTCTCTCTCTTTCTTTCTCTCTCTCTTTCCTTCTTTCTTTCTTTATTTATAATAAAATAGTCTTATATAGGCACAGACTGTCGCAACTTATAGCTTTGATTACAATAGCTATGTAATGAAGGTAATGGAAAATGACAGTACCAAAAATCAGCTTTTTGTAGAAGGTGACATTCTCAGTATGGTCAATAGACTTAAAGAAACTGCTTAATTGGAGCAGAGTTTTAAAATTCCATAATGAAATATTTTCCTATAAATAAAACTCAAATTTAGAAATTATTGCTTCCAGGCTGATTTGTGGAGGAGGGGACACATTGGCAGCCTCAGTTTTGTCCCGGTTTCGTGGGACACTTGGTGAGAGCTCGTCTCTGAGCACTGAGGCGTGACATGGCCTGCGGTCTGCTGAGATCATAAGCAGAGGCTCCAAAGACAGAGGAAATGCTGCAGCACCCAGGACTAATGCCAGGGCATTTAGCACTGACCTTAGAGTCAAATACGGCATGAGACCCATTCTGGTGAGCCGCATTCTTAGTGTCTGTAGGCCTTTTTCCCATGGATGAAGTTTCCATTGGTTTTAAAATAATTCATCAGCAACTACTAGGAATGTGATTCTTCAGAAAATGCTGGACAACTCCTTGACATTTAAAATAGTGTACTTTAACCTAATTGAAATCATTAGTTTCAGAGGCATAGTCTTATATATGGGACAAAAGGTTTTATTTTCAAATATTGATTAGAACATAATTGTATACTATGCTCTTTCTAGAGTAGATGCCTTGCCTAACTGCACCCAGGCTTAAATATGACAAGCTTTCAGCAAACTGGGTTCCCAAATGTCTTTGCTATGCTGAGTTTGCAGTAATCCTGGGTCACGGTGGTATCCTAGGACATGTTTGTGCTAGTCTGGAATAGCTTATACTCTCGCACTGGGAGCCAAATAGTAAGATTTACTTGTACACTAAACTGAGTTAGGGCCAAGTCTTAATCTGGATGGTTATCTTAAAGGCTTCAGATTTCCATACCTGTGGATTCATCAAATCTATGTCAATGGGGATATTTTCATTTAAAATATTTTAAAGTTTTTTCCTGATAACATTAATAGATCAGTTGAAGAATTTGAAAAGATTAAAGTGCCTGCTTTGTTAAGATGTGTGTGTGTGACTGTGCTCCTTGTTTCTCTTCAGAGTTGATATGGCCCCATGTACTTAGTTTAGTTTCCTCTAGAACTCCTGAACCCATTAACCCCCAGGTAGCCAGGTTCTAAGCACTGAGGCAGCGAGAACACTAAGTAGGAACTCACTTTCAGCACAGCAGATGTGTTATAAATCACAAAGATGCTCTTATTGTTTAGACTTTTCAATTTTATATTTCTGGTTTCAAACACAGTTTTTGGAGCACTGAAGTTCTTAAGCATATGCTAAGGTGTGTTTTGCTAAGATTTTTTTAATGGTTTGAGATAACAGGAATATTTGGACACTTGTTTAATAGCTTAGTAGAACTGAGCTGCTTCATTGGATATGCATGTGAGTATTGATGCATGCATCTGGGGGGTGTAGGGGTGTGTGTGTGTATGTGTGTGTGTGTGTGTATCCCTGGGTTTGCTAGTTATGTTGAAAAGAAACTTTATTAGAAACTAAGAGTACTACCTTACGAGCTCCAGCACAGGTGGAGAATGTTTATAATATAAACTTCAAAAGTTCAGACAAGGAGTGGATGGAGGTCACTGGTACAGAACTTACCTAGCATGCTTGAGTCACTGGATTCAAGCTCCAGTACCGACGAGCATGAAAACAAGTAGACACAAATGTAGAGACTGGTCATGAAGGCATGTTTAAATATAGGCCTAATTATGCACAAAATTGTGTATACAGAGAAATAGGCTCACAGATTTCCCACTTTTAAGGTCTACTGATGCTAGAAAGTAAAGGTTGTGCTAAGAAATAAAAGAACCTGCTCTTTCCTCTTGTTTCTTCCAGTTGCGTATTATTATTATTTAGTAATTACAGGTCCTTGAATGCGGCTGTGGTCCCATCGTAGAAAAGTGACAGTGAAGATACTGTCTATGGTGCATGCTAAAAAGTCGCCCATGTTCACAGGCAGTCCTGTTCATGGCTTTCCGTACTAACTGTGCTGCCATCTCTTAGCTGTCCAGTGTTCTAGGCCGCTGAGGTCCCTCATGCTCTAATGTAGCATGCCTCGTCCGAGTCTCTTCTATTTTATTAGCTGAGCTATTTTTTCATGTTTGTAATGTGAATGGAGTATAAAGGATGCTAGTAGCACTACATTTACTGAGGTAATTATTAATACACGCATACCTTTGTGACTAGTTAAGCATTTCTACTTTACAGATTAATGTAATTACACCTAAAGGAAATTGACACATTCAGTTTATTTTCCTGTCAGTATCAAAGTGTTTTCTATAAATATTTGGAAAAAATGACTCAAATAGACATAACCATTATTCCACTGAAGCTCACATACCTTGCTTTACTCTGACTGCAGTAAAAGTAATGATAATAAAACACTAATTTGTAAATGGCTCCTATTCCTTCTCATTTTACTTCTGACCCTGGAGTAAAACAGAGCTCAGTAAACAAAAACTTCTTCAGGATTCTGAAGTTTTAAGAATGTTAAAAACACCCCAGACCAAAAGTTTGAGAAACACTGCTAGGAGTAGGACTCGACTCAGCCAATCTTAGCTGAATTTTAAGAAGATTCCACTTTGCTGTCTACTTTTATCATATGGGATGCTATGTTTTTTATTTATTTATTTATTTATTTATTTATTTATTTATTTATTTATTTATTTATTTATTTATTTTGTGGCTGGTTCAGCCTACTCTGGGGGTGGGACTGGTGTGGCTTATGGTGCCAGGGATTGAACAGTGGTCCCTGTACACTTGCCTAGGCAAGTGCTTTAGACTGCTGAGCTAGCTCTCTAGCCATGGGATGCTATTTTTAAACCAAGACAAAGATCTCTTGGCTCAAAACCTTGCCGGAATTTCCTGTTGTAACTTTATTATGCACCCTGTGCCACTAAATCCCTGCCTTGCTCAGACCCTTGCTCCTGCTTTTTGACTCTCATTATCTGAATTTTCAGTCCTTTGGCCCCAGGGCCTTTGTACTTGGTTACCATGCCTTAGATGCTTAGCATCCTGTCTTCTCTATATTAGGATTCATTGAAGGCACTTACTCAGCAAAGCCCACCCTCACTACTGTTGCTATGTACTCTAACCAGTTACCTTTTATACCATTATGCTCTTGCACTGTTTTTCCTACATTACCCACTCTTTTCCACTCCTTCTTGATGCTAGCATATGGGCTATGAAGTGATTATCCATTGTTCATGACTAGGTCCCTTACATTGGTAAGGGCGACCACCAGAGAAGGCATGCTCAGGGAAGGGTGTGCTGTTGGGTACCCAAAACTGCAAAGTGGAATCTTCTTAAAAATGGCTAAGATTGGCTGAGTCGAGTCCTACTCCTAGCAGTGTTTCTCAAACTTTAAAACTGGGGTGTTTTTAACATTCTTAAAACTTCAGAATCCTGAAGAGGTATTTGTTTACTGAGCTCTGTTGACTATGGGTATTTTCCACAATTGAAATTAAAACTCAGAAAATTAAAAGATTAATTTATATAAAATGGAAAATAATGAACTTATATATTAAATAATACATTTTTAAAAATTGTGTTTTGAGAAACTGAAAACATACTGAAGCTGGCATTGTTGTATGCTTACGGATCTCTTTGATGTCTTAGCAAGAGGAGAGACCTGCGTTGTTGTATCACTTCCTGTACATAGGCTTCTGTGATATCACGTGACTTGTAGCTTTCAGAACTGTCTACTATATTCTGGTGAAAGGACAAGGGTCAGAAAAAGAAAAGAGTATCTGGAGTCTTATGAGAAGTTTTAACTTTTACTGGTCCTCTTCTTGGATCACACTTGAGAATCACATACAGTTTGAATAAGCTCTTCATTGTGAATGGGTGCTTCCCAGGTGCTTCCACATGGCCTGCTAGTGTTCAGTATGTATCTGGCTTGTTCTGGAAAAAGCATGCTGAAATTCTGCTCTCAAATTTGTAAATCAGCCTTGTGATACTCCATGCACATTTGTCCTATGGAAACATTGTTGTACCGTTATTCCCTTCCAAAAGAGAGCCCGCAGCACTGAACTTACACCTTTGGTATTTAAGATGACAGTGAATCAGGCAATAGTGAATGGGCACCGTGTGTTTCTTTGGGAAGAGAGGTGGTCCTGCTTCCTATTTGGGATGCTACAGTTATAATTCTGGCTATTGGAGGGAGACCAAGCACTCTGTTTTAACTTTTCTTCCCTTTTCTTATTTGGTAGATTTTTAGCACCATGGCAGTGGCACTATAGCACACTTACATAGAAATATTAGTTCCTATACTTACTGGCCATTTACTCTTGGGATAGAATTACTTGTCTTCTAGTTTTGTCTAGTTTGAGCTTCAATATTTTTTTTTTTTTTTTTTTGGAAGATGATGTTGAAAGAGAAAGAAAAGAAAGATCATTCTGAATGCTAGGAATGAACCAAGGAAAAACCCTGGTATCCTCCTATTTTAAAGCTTTTCCAGGTTGTCCTAATGTATTGCCAACACCCAGAACTTCTGTTGGAGCTATTAGGTGGTTTGGCAGAATTCCACGGAGAAGATAATAATATAATGTTATAATTGAGCCCCTGGGATAGACTCTTACTTTTACTTGGAGATTAATACATTACTTTGAGTAACAACATTGATAACTCCTCCCTTCCATGTCCATGTATACCCTTTTAGTTTGTTTTAATTTCTGAAAAGATTATACTTTATATTGATAGTCTAAATCAATTCCTTTTTATGCAGGGCTTCTTTATTTCAGTCTTAGAGTAACAGAAGTTCAGGTTTCCAGTGTTCTCTTAAAATACTTATGTAATGCCACAATAGTTGTGAAACTACCTAGAAAATATTTAGTCTTGTGTTATTGGGACTAATGAGTTCTAGGGAACATCAGAGTAATAGACATGCATTTGGGGTGATATTACTGTTCTGTCTAATGGCTTGTTCATTAACTCTTGACTGTGGTCTTAATTGGGGTTGTTAATACCTAACAATGCTAGTTTTGAGATTAGCCGTGTGATAAATTGTGTCTGTTTCTATTCCCTAAGGTTAATAGATTTTTGCTTTTAAAAACTCTCATTAAGCAACCCTTGGGAAAATGATGAGAGTCCCATCAGGCTGGGCTGAAGAGGTTCACTGGTATGGATGGATGGGTCACAGATTTTGATACCTACTACTAAGTAGAATCTTCAACTTGCTAATGAAACAGCCTTGGAGAAGTCATTCTAATTGTCTGAAACCCGGTTTTCATATCCACTGAATGGGCAAAGCAGTTATGATGCAAGATAGAACTATGACACATAAGTGACATAATACAAGTACAAAAATGCAAACCAAAAGCTTAAATATAGTTTTTATTTCTTTTATCTTTGCTGAGCTTATTTACTAAGTCTTATTATAATTATTGTACAGAACAGTTGACCTTATATAGAATAGTTGTTTAGTAAATTCTTAGCTACTATCTTCAGTGCCCATAAAGCACATTTTTTGGATCATATTCTTGTGGTGCAAAGCATGCCATTATGTTTGATTTCCATTTTTAAAATATCCAAACACTTAAAGAAATCTGTTGTCTTAAATTCTATAGCTCCTCAGAGATTTGTGCTTCTTTGCTGGAGGCAAATGCATGGGAGAGGACCTGGTTTTTCACATAAATGTTGTCATGTTCTGGACGGCACTCACTTTCCCGGCCAGAAGTACACAGAGCAGAAGTGGAGAGTGGGAAGGGCCAATGTCAACACTGCTGCAGAGTCCTCTGACCTTGAAAAGGAAACTTCAGCCTTGGCGTCTCTTATTTTTAGCAGAACCAAGATCTTTCAGAAACTAAAAAAGGAAAGGAATCTATACAGATGCTTATAATGTTCAGTAGTCTTCACCTGCCTGGAAAGGATTCTGTAGTTTCTGGAAAGGAAAATGGAATAAAATGTGGAGCCAAATTTGAAGTCACCATTAGCCTGAATAACCATGTGACTCCTGTATGACTGGAGAACTAAATGGTCAGGTGCATTTATAGAAAGAAATTAGAAGTCCTAAAAGGCCAACAGTGAAATTTACAGGGACCCATATGACTAAAGAGCCGAGGTGTGATAGCACTGGGACAGATCAGGATTAGATGTATCCAGACGAAAACTGTACTTACACTTATCCTAAATGTTATTCATGTTTTTCTTATAAGTCTACATAGTGTTCTTGTGCACATAATTTGGTATGCTGTGCACCGGCTTTGAAAAATGATCACATTTACCTAGTAGAGACCCAAGAGAGCATATCACTTGCAATAATTATTGCATGGTTTTTGAATAATATTTAGACCTTGGGGTAAAGGATATGTACAAAGGAGCCATGTGTAGATGTGCACTTGTAACTGGATCACCAAAGGCTTAACTAAACAGACTAGAACATAGTGGCACTTCTTGCATTCTAGTCACATTCAGCGATGCTCTCCTGAATAGCATTTCTCATTCTTAGCTATTCTCCTTCTTCTTGTGGTAGACGTATTAGCTTTGCAGTGATATTTGGGTATTAAAAATTTCAGGTTTGCAAGTGCAGATCAGTGGTACTAGACATGTTCATTGCCTAGCATCGAAAATATAAAATAAAAATAACTCTCAGTTTGGGTAGGATGTGGTATGACAAGTAGACCGAACATTGCTTTGATAACACTTAGAATGAAAGCACAGTTAAAAAATTCACATGTTTCAAATGCATCATGAATTAGAAATAGAGAGAAACAGTTTTGTCTGGGGCATTTCCTCACTTTGAGGGTAGCCCGAGGAATACGCCATGTCTGGGATAGAGCTGGAAACCTTTGGGTAGTAGGATTGGGCAAGGTGAGAAATGGCAACCCTGGGGTCCTCAAGTAAGTGAGTGCCCCAGAAAGCATTACAAAAACAGAGGGAAACCTGCTATCCTTTCTCTAAGCCTAGAAAACCAAGACAGGCCAAGGAATGGGCAGGAGAGGAAGCCCTTCTGCAAGTGCGGAGTTGTCATGGAAGGCCTGAGAGACTGTTTTCCACTTGAGGCATGCCAGGTTCCACAGCTCCGGGGCTGGGTAGCAGTAGTTATCTGAACAGAAGGCAGCAGCTGGTAGGCAGAGGCCACCTCAGTAAGTCTGCATGTGTAGCCAGTGATGAATTTGGACCGAAGGGAACTCAAGTTCTTGGCTCAGCGCCCTTCAGAAGTGCTTGCCAGACAGGATGAATGGGGCCACACTCCATACGCTTAGCTCAAAGTCTGGCAGCCCTGCTCCACACAAGACTAAATATATTTCCCAGAACAAATACTACAGACTAAGTATTTTAATAGCAGACATTAATTTCTTTACAGTTCTGGAGTTGGGAGTCCAGGATCAAGGTTCTGGCAACCTTCACTTCCTTTCTTCTCAGAGTGCAAATGGAAGTCTTATTACCTTGTCACAGGGTCTGTCCTCTCTACAGGAGGTTTTCTGGTATTCCTGTTGGATTAGTGCTCCACTCTAAGGGCTTCACTTAACTCTGTGGCCTCACTAGAGGTCCATCTCCCAGTACATAATTTAAGATACCAAGAGTAGAGGATTCAACGTAATATTTTGGAGAAACACAATTTACCCCACAGCACTGAGTTTTAGCAAAATTCTAGCCCGTCTCTGTCCCAGATGAGTCGCTGATTTGATCCAACAGTACAACTCTCCCTGCCATATTTTCTTGGCAAAAGAAAGGGTCATGTTTCTGCTGGAAATCATCAATGGGAGCTTTTACAGTTGCTTACTATCATTGTTACGTAGCAAAAGGACCTTATTTTAATTAAACGAAATGATAAACCCCATTCTTTGTTTTTGGGCTGTTTCTGTACAAATGAATATCTATCCTTCTCCTACGTGGTCTATTTCATTCATAGGGATTCTTTCCATTCAAGAGAGCTTAAACATTTATGTTAGAATGACATGGGAACCTGATTACAATAAGGACTGGTTTGGTACATGTGGAGTAAACTTGAGAATCTGGCATTTCTTTTCTCTTTTGCTTTCTTTGCAGTGTGTGTGTGTGTGTGTGTGTGTCTGTGTGTCTGTGTGTGTTTGTGTGTGAAGTTGAAGACAAGGTGTCATTATTTTAGACTGTTCTTGAACTCACCTGGTAGCCCAGGCTGGCCTGTGACCCATGGGGACTCTCCTCCCTCTGTCTGCCCCCAAACGCTGGGGTGATGTGTGCGCACCACTCCTTCCAGCTGAGATCCTGCACTTTCTGACTCCCACCATGGAGTACGGTGCCACTGTATGCCCAAAGCCACAGGGCAACGTGGCCACGGACTGGAATCTGCAAAGCTGTATACCAAAGGAACCTGTTCTCTTTACTTACTTTTCTCACAGTAAGAAAAAACTGGGTAACTTGGTCAGTAAGAACTGCCGGCAAGGAGAAATTTTGTTATTTTCTGCACTAAAATAGTAGGAATCAGTCCTTGCCTCACTCACGTCTATTCCAAGCACAGTTTTAGGAAAGAACACTGACTATTAACAGTAGTTCACTCAAAAGAGAATTAGGATTTACCCATCATTGATACATGATGGTATGTTCTTAGGAGTTTTCCTTCATTTGGGTCTGGATATTTGCTTGCTTCTCTGTTCAGACCAGAAACCTGATTTGCCAGAATTCTATTCCTCTAGGCCCAGCACCAAGCCTGTGTCTTTCACATCAACACTTGTGCACAACTGATTTGTGAGATAGTAAAAAGTTAAATATGTTCAAGAATAATTGTAAGTAACCCTCCCAGGGATGTTTCATTAATTTTCATATTGGATATGTGGTTTTATTTTATTTGTGCTAAGATTCCTTCCATATATTAAGTTCTTTGTTGTAAATTATTCAAGTTTGTATATGTATTATTTTCTGCATACTACCTAAAAATTAAATAATTGGAAAATCATTATCTAAGCTTCACTGCTAGGTTTTTGACAATGGAAAGCTTTTTAGCAATTAGTATTACATATTTTGATTATTACTATGTTGTCATTATTGCCTTGGGGATCATTTATCTTCTTAATCTTTTAAGATGCTTTCTGAGATTGATAATGTTCATAATCATAACACTGGATCTTGTGTTTAATGTGTTTGTTGTTGAGGTTAAAGTAGCAAATAAAAATTAGTAAAAGTGTCTTGCCTTATTTCCTTATAACCAAAAGCTGAATCTAAACTTTCATTTAAAGTAAATGGGAAGCGTAAGTCATTCTGGCTATTAAAGCAAACATAGAGATGTATTTCAACACCCAAGCATTGTGGAAGTTTGCTTCTTGATCACTGTGGAGGACAGAATCCTAAAATGTGCCCTGAGATTGCCGCTCCATGGTATATATTTCTGCACAATTCTCAGGACAATATGAGAACATTTACTCCTATAACTTGGCCATGTTTTGTGGCCCATTGACCTGAAGAAATGTAAGTCTGCTCTTCCAGAAGTTGAGACTTAATGGTAGATACAGGGGGCTGGAAAAGTTAGCTTCAAGGTAGGATGGGGAAAGTTTGATGAGTGGGCTCCATGTTGCACTTACGTAGGAGCATGAGGTCCTGGTGTAACACTACGCAGGCGGTGAGCCTGTGACCCGTCTGCCACAGTGGGCGTGCAGAGCCCTTGCTGAAATGGTGTCATAAGTTGTTTTCTAGACTGAAGCGTCAGAATTCTGGTTTAGTTGTAGTGTTGTCACTTTGCAAAAATTAAGTGGATTTTAGATTGCAATTTACACACTCCATCTCTAAAAGGTTTGTCATCATTGGCATACAACAGGTATGTTCTGTACATTTCATAAAGATGGAAGAACTATTTTGGATGCTTTTGCCATAAAGAAATGATAAATGTTTGGGGAAATGTATATATTTAGACTTTTTAAATACTCTTCAAGGCTACAGTGTAACTCAGTGTTATAGTGTTTGTTCAGTATATATAATAATTCAAGTTGAACTCTTAGAAAATGCACACACACAATATGCAATGTTTTCAGGTGTTAAAAATCATAATTGGTTGGGCCAGGGGGATAGTTCAGTGGAATAAGAATGTCCCTGGTGAGCACAAGGGCTTGAGTTCAATCCCCAGTTCCACAAAAAAAAATCACATAGTACCTCATTAAAAAGATGTACAATGTTATGATTTTGTGTGTGTATCTGTTAAAAATAAATTCAGTTTAAGCGAAATTGAAAAAGAGCATCAGAGACCATTGGAGGAGAGCCTAACCTACTAAGGTGAACTTATATAAGGGTGTAGATTCTTCTTGAAGACAGCTGAAGTACAAGGCAGCTGTCCTGCCAAGGGAATTCTCTATTGCTAGGTGTGGTGATAGAGAAGCCACCTGCCAAGGACTGGAAGCCTGCGGCTGTAACCAGTTTAAGGTTAGCCCATCATCTTCTTGATGACCACTGCTCTAGAGTGGCAAGAAGTTTGATTCTGGCAGCATCCTAGGGGCATGTGCAAGCAGAACCTTCCCAGTGAGGTCTCCACAGGAAGACACAAGCACCCGGCCTGCTGACATTAGCCTGTGAGACCTGCATGGAAAAATTACCTACATCACACCCGGGGTTCTGATCTGTAGAACTGCAGACTAATATTGAGTTAAGCAGCTAAGGGGGTAGAAATTTGTTATGCGCCAGTAGAAACTGAACATAATCATTTAATAGGCTGCCTCCATTACTTTTCTTTTGTTGCTGGCACAAAGTACCCAATACTCAAAATTAAGCAAGGAAAGGTTTATTTAGCTCACAGTTTGTAGAGGTTCCAGACCATACTCAGCTGGCTCCAAGGCTGACTGGCACATGGCAGAGGTCAGAGGTTCTTGGTGGCAAAAAACAGCAAAACAGCAACAATAAAAGGTAGGAGTAATAGCAACAGAGAGCAAGTCTTATACCTTGTGTTGCATTCACTATTGGCCTGAGGCTGAGCGTAGCACTCACACCCATAATCCCAGCAGCACTCCCACCCATGTAATCCCAGCACTGGATCAGAGATTACTAACAAACTGTAGAAGTTTGCCCCATAACTACCTGAGGTTTTGGGACTAGACACAAACCATAACTAGATGCAAACCATAAAATAGGCTAGTATTGCTGGTCAACAGTGGTGTTGGCAGGTGGAGCGTACCATCTACAGAAGCTTGGACCTCTGTACTCTTGCCACTTAGAGAAGAGATGATGGAGAAGGCATGCTAAGTGTGTGTCTAGGAAATCCTGCACAGGTGCTGCAAGCATCACTTGCATTTACATCTCAGTGGCAGGATCTAGTTACAGAGCTAAGGCAGGTAAAGCAGCTTTGGAGTGTATAATCCCAAACTGATTCTTTCCAGAAGACTCCTGTCATGGAAGAGTGATGAATATTTCTATCTCAGCTGGAATATTAAGATAGTTTTGTATCTCATTCCAAGTAGGACAGTTGATGTGAGGAAATGTTTTATGATCATTTGAGATATAAGGAGAGGATTACATTAGGATAAAAAGAATCTGTCCTTTGCTGTCACATTAATTATTAGAGATATTAACTGGTGGCAATGAGACTCTGGGCAACAGTTAGGCTCTCTCCCTGCCCTGAGAGGGCTCTTGCAGAGTGAGATGCACCTTCCTCTCAGCCTTCTTAGGACCGTGGAGGGATGGTTCCTTCTCTCCTCTCAGTAGGCGGAGATCTTGGGTTCATGCAGGAACTGCCAGTCAGGGTCACTGCCACTGGTAGTATACCTTTCTCCTGCTCTGTCTGAATGCCCAGCAAGGTCCCAGCAGTACAGGCAGCCCCTTTGCCATTTCCTTGGCTGCCTGTCATTGAAAACAGGATCGCCCTCTCCCTCAGGGCCTCCGCACCCTTGTGTTTTGAAGTAGTGATGACTGATTTGTGGAGATTTCTCCTCTGTGAACATGAATGTGAACGGGCTAGGTTCTTCCACTACAGACTCATCCCAGTAACTTCCTGCTTGGGAACAGTCACGTTTAGTGAAAAGGTCTATAGGGAATTGATGAAAAGTGAGTGTAACTCATTATATGCTATCTGATTTTATTTTCAGGGTAAATTTAGTAGGATTTTAAACCCTGAGGTTGATGAGGAAAGATTAATTGGCTCTATATGGAAATTACAAATTCTTCAATAAGGAGTAAGGGGGCCAGGGAGATGGCTCAATAGAATAAGCACTTGCAAGGGCCTGAGTTCAATCCCTGGTTCCATAAATAAATAAATAAATAAATAAATAAATAAGAAAGAAGTAGGACTGGCCAGGTAGCTCAGTGGATTAGGCAGAGTGCAGTGGCCAGGGTTCAATCCCAGGTATGCTGTGTTGGCCCCACTTCCCTGGTGTGCATTGAGACAGTGACTGAGACGAGGCATGGTGGCGCAGGCCTGTAATCCCAGCACTTGGGAGGCTGAAAACAGGAGAATCATGAGTCCAAACTACATAGTGAGACCCTGTAGACCCTGTACTAAATATATATGAAGGAACATACAGCATAACTTCCTACATGGTCACTCTTATGAACTGCCTGCAGTGGAGGGGGATTCGGTCATGTTTTTGGCACACATTCTTGTGTTCCAGGAAGTGGTAAAGATAAATAGGGAGAAGGACTGCCGATGAAACCAAAAAAGGAAAAGAAGAAACAATGAATGCCTGAGGAAAGCCAGAAAATCCCAGGAGACTTCACACTGTCAATGGACTGGAATGTTCCAGAAGCTGCTGTGACAGCCATTGCTTCATCCCTTCCTCATCAAGGGACCCATCTAAGCTTGTTCAGAGTTTATTGTCACTGCTGCTCCATCTCTCTAGCTCACTCTCTCTTTGCCCTCTCTTCCCTTTTTCCTCTCCTCTCCCTTTCTCCCATGCTTCCTTTGATTGCCTGATGTTCTCTTTCCTTGGTTTTCACTTCCTTCTCCGCTGTCTTTGTTCAGCCGGGTCCTGAGGGAAGGAAAACATGCAATATAACAACTTGCATGGCCTACTTTTAACCCTGAGTTGAAGAACATGTGCAGAGGCAGGAGACCACGGGCATACAGAAGTTAAATACCTCGTGCAACTTGAAATAGGATGATTCGAAGTCACTGATGTCTTCACACACCCATTCCTGTGCCTCCACTGATTAACCTGGAATGAACTAAATGTAACAAAGTCTCCATTATACACCTAATATGCCCCCAGTCCCTCTCCCCAGTGAAGGCCACTAACATTTTTAAAATATGCACTCTTTCCTGAACACAGTTTAGCTTTTACAGCTTTACTGCACTCTTGTTTCAGAGCAGCCTTCTTGCTTTATTGTGCCTTTCTTTGCCCCTCACTTTTGCACATCTTTCATGTCTCAGACTACCACTTCTCCTGAGAAGTCCTCACTGAAATTCACAGATTGAATTGTTCTGTACTCTAAATGCTCAGAGCAATGGCTCTATGCTCAGAGCCATTGCCCATATTTCTGGCCAGTACTTTTGTGGATTTGTTTTACATTCGTCCCATCCACTGGACTCTGAAGTCCTCAGGAGCAAGGAAGGGGCCTTATCCACTGGCAAAGATCCTGTCACCTGGTTTTTGTTTACTGCTAGAGGCTGTTATGATTTGTATCTAGATCCCCTTGTCAAAGCCTCATGTAGTCATAGATGGGGCTTTGTCAGAGGTGGTTGAATCTAGAGTTTGTGACTCTGGGATTGATTCATGGTACTAATGCTAGACTTAAGGTGGCAGGATTAAGGGTGGGAGTGCTACCCCCCTGAGTAGCCTGGAGAGGATGTGAAGGACAGAAAGAGCCCAACTCTTTCCTTGTTGCTTTGCTGCCTTCTGCCCACAATGAGCTGTTTCTCTTCTGCTGCGCCACTCTCCCTGGAGACAGCCATTTACAGACTGAGACTTTGATAAACTGGGAGCTAAATAAACCTTTTCTCTTTTAACTTTGGGAGTAAACTATTTTATCTAGCAAAAGGAAAAGTAGCTAAGACAGAGGCACACATATGATGTCAGGAAATCTATGTATAATCTGTGCACCATAATGTCCATGGCATTAGCTTTAACATAAAGATTTCAGTACTGGATTAAATGTATATTTCATATGAAAATTGACTTTATAAAACTTAGAATCAGCTTACAAAAGTTAGAATCTAAGTTTCTCTAAATTGGGAGCTCTGCTAATCTACTCAAACATGTCTCAAGGCAGAAAGATATGACACCGTATAGTTATACAATTCTATATAGTGGACTTAAGGGACTTGAAGAGAAAGTTCATTTTCTTTCTATGCCCTTTTCTCTCTTTTTCTTTTCCTTTTAAATACACATACATAGAATATGAAAACTTAGTCAATGAATATTTTTAGTTTTTTTAAATATATAACATTTTTACATGTAACCTATTTTTTCATCTATAAAACATTGAGATAGTCTTTTGTTCTATGGATTATTCATATAAGGAATGATGAAAATGAAGTAAATCTAGGAGTTTAATGGACCAT
This sequence comes from Ctenomys sociabilis, assembly GCA_004027165.1. Lineage (NCBI taxonomy): Eukaryota > Metazoa > Chordata > Mammalia > Rodentia > Ctenomyidae > Ctenomys > Ctenomys sociabilis. The sequence continues at coordinate 54,766 of PVKA01002633.1, forward strand.
GTTGGAAATGTTACTATATTATTCCAACTTTGTCCAGTATCAATCAAGTAGTTACGTAATCTCAAATGCATTATATAATCCCGTATATATTGAGGTTCAGCAATTTATAAACTTTTTGACTTTATTTGTAAATTTAAGCATTACCTTTTGGAGAATATTATTTCAGTGGCTGTTCTTTTAAAAAAATAATATTCACAAGCACACGTGTGTTTCCATAAATGCTGATATTTTGTATATAGTCATTATGTACACAAACAGAACTGAAGAGGCCATGTTTGTGTGGACTCTGTATACATATAGCACACCATATAGCAACCATACACACTCTGTGTGGTCCACCAGCACATAGCTTCTTTGTCCTTGGCGGGCAGCCAATGGCTCTCAAATGATGGAGGCGAGACAGTGTGACTCAGCCACACAGCTTTCAGGTAGCTCCTACCGCAGATGCTCTTAGCTAGCAACCTCTGTCCCACACAGTTCTGAGTTGAGTGTGTTTTATAAATTGTGTTGTTTACTCTGCCTGGATCTCTGCTGGCATTTATTTCGTGCTCTGGTAAATGATTTGGAGCCATAAAGACTGACAAATCCTACAGAGGCTCAAGCTGGATCTGTCATAAAGAACAAAGCAAAGCAGGCTGTAAGTGGAAAGGTGTTTTGCCATGGCTTGTGGCTTTTCTCAAGGATACAAAAACTGTGTTAAAAGTCAGCAGGCCACAGGGAGCTGGTTCAAATCTTTTGACATTGTTAGAAGTATTGTGAGCATTCCTTCATCAGGGATAATTGACCTGCTATGCTTGTGTGATTCAGGGATTTAAAGGATTTGAAGAGAAACATGATTTGCAGTGCCTTGCTTCCAAAAAGGTTTTGTTCAAATGACCTGCTGAGATGTGGACCCATGAGGTGCTCTTGAGCTGCTGCTTTCCATTCCTACATGCAGCTCCCTGCTCTCCAAGTAAACAGAAGTGTGGTCACAGGCAGCTCTGTATTTATCTGGTTCACCCCACGTTTACATTCATGGAAGTCATATTAACGTAAAACTTATGCTTTTCCTTTCTTTTGTATTGTTTCTTGAAGTGAAAAAGATAATCATGACTTTTTCATTCAAAAGATTTTTTTTCCTAAGAGAAGTGTAGATTTAGCAGGCATATACTAGATTCAGAAAACCTGAGGGCAAGGTGGCACACCAATAGTTTGAAAAGTTCCTTGGTAATTCTCAGGTACATCCAGAATTGAGAGTCACTACTGACTAGAAGGCATGCAGACTCAGTAATTGACAAGAAAACAATGGCAGGAAGCCTGCTTGGGAAAATCAGAAAGATGGAATGTATAAAAGGAGGGCCAGGGAGTAACTCAGAGGGGTAGTGTTTGCCAGTGACATGAAAGACTGGTTCAGTCCCCAGCACCTGAGCAGGGTGGAAAGGTACAATGAAAGTGGAGTTTTATTGTGCCACAGTGTTACTGAGCACAGATACTTTCATTAATGATTAACCAAGAAAGTCTGAATTAATACCATATAGAGGAAATTGAAACCTAGCCCATCTATGAAGCTCCTGCACTAGTTTCTGCTCTGAAATCACAAAGAAAATGTTCGTTTTTCTCCTTAGGTTCGAACACGTGTCCTATCTGAACATAAGGACTCCCCATCAGAAGTTGGGGTAAGTATTTCTTATATTTCCAAAAGCACATACATCTTTTCTAAGTGAATTATTTACATTTTTCTGGCCTCCTGTCCGGTAGCCGCCAGATGAAATTCAGTTAAATGAGCCGGGTGTGACCACAGAAGGAGGTACTGCCACATATCTGCTCAATTGCATGGAACTCATTCCTTGGCTCCTGAAAATCCTCATCAGAAAAATTTATATTAAGTTCTTCAGGCTAGAAATGAACCTAGACATTGCCCTGCAGGTAGCTGAGGTGCAATTTGTAACCACCATTACTGGACCAACAGCAATCCAGGGAAATCACACATGTGGGCAGTGCGACTTCAGGCAGAGGGCCGAGAACCAGCTGGGGGACTATGAGGTTTTTGGTTGTTGCCATTAAAATATTGTACTGCAGGTCAAGTAGACCGCTACCCATTTTGAGGGCAGGGCTGGCAAATCCCACTGAGGCTTTCCTGCAGCATGTGAACCATTGCATCGCCAGCCTTCAGAAGCTGGAAAAGCAACCTGTACTAGGTGCTTTCTGCTTACAAAGGCTGGAGGTAGAGGTGGGAACTGGTGAAAGGAATCCAGCCCAGCAGGTTCAGTCTCTATAGACTGCATTCTGAGAGGAGAATAAAACCCCAGGGCTGGGCCAGCTGAAGGCCTATTTGAAATCCTGCAGGCTCCGGACAATCTTCCTCCACCGAATGTGAGCCGCCCAGTACGAGGTTCCACTGGTCTTTTTCATCAATAGCAGTATCTTCCAAACCTACTAAAGAAGCACTCCAAAAGCATGCACTGAGTGCAAGTTCCACTGAGTGAGTCCAGTGTCAGTTATCCGAGCATCTGGTAGTGAAAAAGGAGAAGAGGACTAGGCTGTTATCCCAGTCACAGCTGGGAACAGAACTAGCAACTCCTTGCACTCACGTGAGACTGTGCTTTTCCTTGGCCCATCTCCTCAGCCTGGAGTGCTTGCTCCTTCCCACCCCGTCTCTGTGTTCAGCTGTCCTAAGCCTGGGGTGGCTGCTCCATGGCCTCCAGCAAGTCTTGCCAGCCTCAGGTGCACCCAGCCCCAGGCTCACCTGCAGCCCTGGCAGCCTGGGCTGCTGCTCCCCACCAGCTCCCTCTGGCTGCTCCCAGCTCACTTCTGTGACCTCTGCCCTTCCTCCACCTGATTGCCTCACACCCTGTGCAGTGCTGCCATGAACCTAAAACCCCATGAATGTGTTACTGTTATTTTGTCAAGACATGTCATTTACTTATTAAAGATGAAGGAGAATGAGTATCTTTCATTTTTTTTTTGTTTAACTTCTCACGCCCTACTGTTCTTCAGTCTCCCTGCTTGAAGATAATTATATGCTAATCTAATTGGATACATTTCTCGCTGTTGTTTTGGTCTCACTCAAGCTCTGGGGAATCCACCTTGTCTGTGTTAAACCTTGAGTCTCTTCTTTGATTTTATTTTCAGGCCCTCTCTGTGACTCTAGTAATCTTCCGTGAAGGGAGGAGAGTCCTCTGAGTCTCTCCCATGTCCTAGTCCTTCCCCTTTCTGCTTAGCTACTGGGGCAAGGGTGCAAGGGAGTACAAGCTCTTCTGTGTCTGCCTGTGGGAAGGACATAACTTCCTTTCTGCTGGTGTGGTGCTTCTTAGTGTAATTGGGCCCATAAGAGCCCCTGTCTGGGAGAGACTGAGCTCTGGCTGTCCTGTGCAGTACATGTCTAGATATTTCTGGGGGGCTTGTCTGGTTCTCCTCACTGCCTATTTCTTACAAAGGAGAGCAATTCTGGACCAACTTCTTCCACTGCCTACTATGCTCAGTACTCTCTCACTGCTGAAGTCTTCTGGTTAAACACAGGGCTCCACACCAGGCCCTGTCTGTGCTGCCCATGAGAGCTACAAGGGCACATGGAAGAAATGCAGATGGCCTCACTGGTGTTTCCTTCCTGCTCAGGCCCCTCTCTGCCGACTCTTTCACTAAGCTCAACAGGCATCCAGTACTAGAGAGTCCACAGTGCTCAAGGAGAGACACTTGCTGCTCCTTGGAGTGAGTAAAGATGATTTTGTCACCTTCAACTTTTACAAGTGATTTTTTTTAAAAAAAACAATCAGATTCTTTTACCTTTGGGAATAGAAGTGTTCCCTGGGAAGATCAATAATAGATTAGTCTCATCTCCTATGTATTATAGTTCCTAAAACCCTGATTTCCTCTATTCTCTCCTTATGTTTATATTAACTAGATGGTTTGTGGGTGGTACTTGGTGAATTTCTTTAAATTGGCCTGTCATTAAGCATTGTAAGAGTAAAAGAATTGCTGGCTCCAAAGCAAAGGTGTTTTTTAACTCGGGCTATATTTAGTATAGTCTACCCTCATCTTGGACAAAGATTCAACCATAATTCCTCAATTGGGAATGTGTTCAGAGTCCAGTAAACTGACAAACAGGGGCTTAGAAGTATTGAGTTGGGCTTTCTCAGCCTGAATAAATTTTGCAGAGCTGTAGCTGCTCAGAAATGACTTCAGGAATGAGATACTGTCCATGTTCCTCCTCCTCCTCCTCTCTTGGTGTATTTTCTAGTCTGGCCATTACAGAAGCATGAACATGGCTAGTCTTAAGCATGATAAAGAATAGAAAGTTCAAAGCAGGTCACTCTGTTCCTTCAATTATGGAAAACAATAACACTTCAGAAAATCTCACTCAATATATTGCCCGTTGCTATCACTGGGAAGAATCAAGGATTTTCAGGTGCAAAGAAAGAGGTGAAGTTCATTTACTATATTTGATGTAGACCAATACATGCAAAACAGTATGTTTGAAAATGCAGCCACTATAAAACTAAGATCACACTTCACATTTGTTTTTTTTAATGCTGTCATCTAATCCAGTGTGGGTTTTATATTTTGTAACATTTCAATTGGCAGTAGACCTGTTTTCATCTTTTGGCTAATGCTCTTCATTAAGATTACATCTGACCAAAATTGGAAGTTTCAGGGGCCCAATACACATTATAATATAAAGGAAAGTTATCTGATGACTGAAAGACTTTGTGTTATGAACAGAGGTGACAGAGTTCTTGCCACACTGTGGAAGTCCTACAGGACTACCTCTTTGGAGGTAGTATTCCTCCAAATTCCTTGGTGGTATTCAGAGAGCCACTGTGGACTGTGACATGAAGCCGACAAGCCCTAGAGAACATCCTGGATGCCTGTGATTTGGTTGGAGTCCCTGCAGAGGCAAGCAGGGCATGTACTTCCCACACAGCAGGCAGGGAAAGCAATAGCTGCCCTCCCTCCTTGCCCTCTTTGACACTACTCTCCAGGTAGGGAAAAGCGAGCATCGAGCCATTCAGTGATCATAGGCCTTGGACCTGGTGCTCCCAAGTGATAATTGTGAACGGTGCGTTGTTGTGAGCAGGCAAGGGCAATCAAAGCCACATATTGTGCAGGCAGAGAGCCTGTCAGAGGGAAAGGGAATGATCACGTACCCTGGAAAAGAGACTCCCACAATCTGGGTGAACCCCTGCTGGGCATGGAGGCAGGAGAGCCCAATTCCAACTCACCTCCATGCATTTGCTTGGCTCTGTGCGTGTGCATAAGGCAGGTACATCTTACTGACCCCGGGTCCTTCTGCTAACAATTCATAATGCTTCAACAAGCTCTCATGTCCTGGAAGCATTCCATGTGATATAGTACGACTTTGAGCCATGTAGAACATTAGTGTTTGCTCATCAGTAGCAACTGTATGAATTCTTGCCAACTCAGCAGGTTTTTTCATCCTTTATCCAGAATGTCTAAATAATTTCTATTTTTCCTGAATCTAATTCTCACTTTTACAAATATATTTTATGTGTGTACAGGAGCCATTTCCCCATAGCTCCTCCTCCTCTTCTTCTCCTTCTGCTTCTTCTTCTCCTCCTCATTCTCCTTCTCTTCTTCCTCCTCTTCCTTTCTCTTCTTCCTCCTCCTCCTCTTCTTCTTCTCCTCATTCTCCTCATCTCCTCTTCATCCTCCTCCTCCTTTCTCTTTCTCTTCCTTCTCTTCCTCCTCCTCCTCCATCTTTATTTTTCACGTTCTGAAGAACAAAGAAGGGTTTGTCAGCTCCAGTCACAGGTCCACAATGGCTCTCTGGACACCACCAAGGAAATCCGAAGAAGTAAAGCCCTGTAGGACTGCCACAAAGTGCCAAGAACTCTGCCACCTATGTTCATCCCACAAAGTATTTAGTCACAAAATAACTTTCCTTTATATTATAATATAACATAAAGCCCCTGAAACTTCCAACTATGGTTGGGGGTAATCTACTCAATGAAGAACATTAGCTGAAAGAGGAAAATGGGTCTACTGCCAATTGAAATGTTACAAAGTATAAAACCCAAACTGTATTTAGATGACAGCATGAAACAACAAATGTGAAGTGTGATCTTAGTGTTATACTGACTGCATTTAGGAACATAATGTTTGGCATGTCATGTTCTGCTGTTCTGGAACATTTAAGGTGGCTGAAGATACTACTATGGCCTTTGACCTCTAGGTCTGTTATCTTAATCACTATGCCAACTAATAGTTATGGTGTGATTCTTATTTTCCTGTCATAGAGCTAAGTACTTTGCCTGGCTAACTTTAATTCTGAAAACAATAACTATGAGAATGGTCCAGTTATTACATACTTTTTAAAGGCTAAAACTAAGGTGGAGAATAGTAGAATAATTAGTCCAAAACTGGACTGAGATGTTAGCTCAGCACCATAAGCACCTGCTTGGCAAGTGCGAGGTCCCAAGTTCAATCCCAATGCCAAAGGGAAAGGGGGGGGAGGGAGAGAGAGAGAGAGAGAGAGAGAGAGAGAGAGAGAGAGAGAGAGAGAAATGTAATTAGTTCAAAAATATTTATATCATAAGAGAACATCAAGACCCAGTAATTGCTATGGTGGATAATAAGCCCCAGGTTGAGGGACGTTACTTAATCTTCTATATTCCCACTTTGGGACAGAACAGCTAAGTTAGAGCCACTCTTCAGATTTTCCTCACTCTTTTTTTTGTTGTTGTTGTTGTCTTTTCCTCTGACAGTAACATCTCAAATAAAGATAGGGGAAATACCGTCTCTTGAATTTGAGAATTTAATACACTGAAGTTCTCCATTCTATGATTATTATCACAGTGAAACAAGCACAATTTAAATTTCTGTTATTCTTTTACATCCATGTTGTCTGCTGTTTTCCTCATATTTGGATCTCAGAAAGAAGATTGATTCGAATTTACTCTCTTACAAGTGTCCAGGAGTGTTCACCTAAAGGGACGATTTATTTTCTAGTGCTTGGAGGTGGGAGGGATCCTAGTTTTATATTCAGATTTGGATAAAGCAAACAAATAAAGGCCTGCTGAAAAGTAAAAAGGAATATAGGAAATTCCATTTTGGGGTGTTGCCTTGTTAACACTTCCTTATTGTCTTTAAACCTGGGGATCTTATGGATGTTGCCCCACATGGTATCCCAAGTTATGATTACTTTTAGAATGAATGCTATGACATTTATCCATACATAGCACTTCCCTGCTGTGAAAAGTTTGAATAATGTAATTCTATGACGCCATTGCCAAAGGTGAATTTTTCAAAAAGCAGACAATATTGTTATTGAATGTTCTCAGACTGTCCTCTGAGACCACCCGTTTGATTGACAGTTTTGGTAGAGAAAAGTTTGCTATATGTTTATCATTGCTGGCAACTGCAGGCCTCCTAGTGTCGCCACAGAATTAGTGCTTAGCCAAGACCCTGGCTTGGCTAGGACACAGGGAGGCCATGGCGCCGCTGCCAGGGGAGTTTCTGGTCTGGTGGGCAGATGAAGCGTTCAGTGCCTGGCGGTCATCAGTTTTACTTGCAGCTGTGCCTTATGGTGTGTCTGTAGCTGATGTCTAAAAATAGCCACTCCACCTGTCTCCAGTTGCCGCCTTCTGCTCTAGGCTGTTCACTGCTTTTCTTGCTGAAAGACCACAATAATGTCCTGATGGGTGCAGTTTCTTTATTAGGTCTAAAGTCAGCCATTCCTACAAAAATTTAAAAGGCAAACAGGAAGTTACTTAGAATTTAGAGGGACGTTGTAAAACTTGTGATCTATTGAACATTAGTGTGTTTTGTGAAAGGCAAAATTTTCAACTGGACACACTGATACAAGTGAAAGAGAAAGTGAGTCATACAACTCTTTAAAATGCAGATGCTGAAATGAAAATTGCTACAATATTAAATCATCTGAGTGTAATAAAATTGTGCTGCTGTCTCCCGTTTTGAGGGAATTACACTAGTTTGTAGGTAACCGCGAAAGGAGCATTGCGTAATCCAGTAACTTGCCTAAAGCTGTGTCAATGCCACTCTACCATTACTGGTAAATCCTGGGATTATTTTTCCCATGCCTACTGTGTGCCCCACGGAGAGTTTTTCAGAAGGAAACAAAGCTCCTGTGGGAGTTTTTTTAGCTCAGTAATCTGTAGGGGCGCTAGTAATTGTTAAATACACAGCGCGGCTAGTGGAGAAGACTGAAACACATGAGGAAGCAGAGAGGAGCGGTGTGGACTGAGCATGGTGTCCCCGTGGACACTGTGTTTCAAAGGGCGTCTTCGGGGGGTGAACACAGGCGTTGGCCAGTGGGGTACCCCAGGGGCACTGCTGCTTGATGAGACGTCACCGCTGCTTCTGCGCGTGTTGGCCATTCAGCCCCTAACTCATTTCTCTTCCTTACTCCACACCGTTTGCATCACTCAGCAAATCTCCTGTTGCCAGGATTTTTTCTTTTCCATCTGATATGATATTTGATTGGGTTTGATTGGGTTCACTGATTGGGTTTTCTATTAATAAAGTCAGACAGCGCCCACTTCAAATGCTTGTCTTTAAACCTTTTGAATTAGCTCTTTCAGAGTTTTGAAAAGAGATAAAAAGTTCTGATGCAAAAGACTTTTTTCATAGCAATGCTCAACTGAGGCTCCAGTACACATTCCCTATATATAGACTAATTATCTGTTTTGATCTGAAAAGATCTAGTAGGCCTTAGAACCTTGAACTCTAACTTCTCATTTAATTGTAGTCCAGAAGCAGACCTGGGACACTCTGGAAGAGACAGGCTTGACCTTTTGTAGAGTATTACATGGTGCCAGGCAGCACTGACAGGGGTAATGATATGGGTCTCATATTTAGTTCCTGGCCTGAATGAAAGAATAGAAATATTATATGTTCTTTATACCACAATATTATGAATTTAAATCAGAAGTACCTAGAGATGCTAAATAAGATGGAAGATCTTTATTCTGAGAGAGAGAGAGAGAGAGAGAGAGAGAGAGAGAGAGAGAGAGAGATTGTTTTATTCCTCACATCCTCTCAAAAACAGCACAAGGCAAATATTCATAGGAAAGAAAACACCCTGTCTGATAAGTTTAAAAAGCAATTTTAGAAAATGTAACTGGAAAAATTTCCATTTTCATGTGTATATTGGAATGAAATTGCCCCATGCTAGTAAAGAAATAACAAAGGAAACAAATGCTTTTAAATGTTTGTGTGATGGGGAGAAATATAGCATTACTATTTATAGCTTATACAGAGTCCCATACAAAAATAGCTTCAAGAAATAGATTTCCTCATATCTGGAATACAGTCACTGCTGTCAGTGATTTGAGAAAGTCTAATAGGATCGGCAACACTGGTAAATACTGAACGTTTATAATCTTTACTTTTCCCCTCTGCCTTATGGGGAGGAAATCAGTTAGTGGAAGTTGTGGCTGCCATGTTTTACATCTTGTTATTTTCCAGGCTATTCTTTTCTTTTCTTTGAACAATAATGATGCATCCTTACCCCTCAACTCACCCCGTAAGCTGGCGATAGTATGGATTAGATATATTGTAGATTAGAGTATTTGATACTTCAGAAGAGTGATTTTGTGTAATTGGTGTGACAGGAGAAATATTAAGCAGCCTGGAAGTTAATGAAGACCATTTGTTCTTCTCTTTTTCAGCGAAACTTCTTGGGATATGCAAGTTTTAAAGTGGGGGAGCTACTGAAGTCCAAGGAGCAACTGTTGTCCTTGAATCTGAGGTGGGTTTTGTTCACAGAACTCCGTGAATGTTGGAAACTTGTGATGCATGTTGACGGCTGGTTTCGTTTCCAAGGCACTATTCTCATAGATGCTGCATGTCAACTTGTGAATAGCTGTGTTTCTGCTACAACGAGTAATAGCACTAGTAACAGTAGTTATTCAAGTTCATGCTTTGCATTGTGAAATGGTATTAGATCTTGATGGAAAGTAATATTACATTGTCATTAAAGAGATGTAATGTTTTGAAAGAAAATACAAGTTGTGGCTATGCTATTAAGTAAATTTTCGAGATGTTCTTTTTAAAACAAATAAGTTTTTGGGTTTGTTATTTATGTGTTACAGGCAGCCTTATAGCTTTACGATGGTAGAGAATAAGCTGAGTTTTAAAGCTTTTTTGTTGCTACGGTGTTAAACATAATATACTTTAATGTTAAAGCTGCTCATTGGAATAGTAGATCATAATTAATTTTGAGTATGAGAACAATTTCTTTGATATTTGACATGACAAAAGCAGTCTTTAGGAAGTTGCAGAAAATCTGAATACTAAAATGAATATTTAATAGGATGAATACTCGTTTTAAATTTATAATAAATTTGAAAATAAAGGTTTATTGTTTCTAACTGTATAATTTTTATAATGATATACACTTAGGGACTACTGCTTTATAATATTTGTATAGCATATACAGCTACAAACATTTTATAGAACGTGAATAAACTTTAGAAGTTTTTGTTTAAATGAGACACAGAGATTACTTTGAGGTACTAGATAATGTCTTAGGTTTTTGTTTGTTCCTTCTTCACCCAAGGACCTAGTTCCAAACAATAATTAATTTGATCCGTTAATGCTAAGGCTTATGTTGGCATCTATAAGCTTTATGACTCTTTGGAATCAACAGTATAATATTCAAAATAAATTCCACTCCAAGCAGAAAAATAGTTGCTATTGTGTTCTAAAAAAGGCTTCTTTTAGGTTGTGTCTTAAACGTCTGGTGGTGGAATATTTAGTTTGATGTGACACACAAGATTTTTTTGTAGTTTTATGTTCTGTTCCCCAGTGGTTTTTTGCCGCTTTTATTATTTTCAGTTTGAGGTGTGAAATGACCCATGAAAGAAGCCACTGATGTAACTGATACCTGACCAGATAATCCGCTAGCATGAACGTGAGGACCAGCCTTCATGCCCCGCATGTGAACTCGGAACTGCTAGTTATTTTCTGGATCAGATCACTTCTCACTCAGCAGCATAGTGCACCACAGCGCCCCACTGTGACACTGGCATGAAACAAGTGTTAGGGTACGAGAAATGGTCAGGGGAATGAAAACTAGTGAACATCAATGATACTTTATTTCTTTAAATTAATTTTATTGAGAAGCAAATACCAATGAGACAGTTTCAAAGCCGATCAGTGGGCCAGTTTCAATAATTAATACATTGCATACTGTTGTCTTCATAGTGGTTATTCATAGGACAGGATGCACTATTAGTACAAATCCATGATACTTTAGAGAGAGGGACAGCGGCAGAGAGGCAAGATTGGATGGCTATCCTTGGAAACAAAATTAATGTAAGAACTGCACATTTAGATAAAAGCAAGGCGTGCTTCCTCTTCATAATTGAATACCTCGCTTCTTAGCCATTTGGTCTTCACTGTATGGAAGGGAAACAAATTCAACAAGAAAGACTGGAGTTCTATTTAAACTGATATTAATTTTAGAAAACCAGTTTTGAAATAGCCAGATAGTTTATTTTTTCTCCTTTATCAAGTTTATAACCCCACTAGATTATAAATTTATCACAGTCTTTTGATTTCTGGTGCATGGTTTACTGTTGTTTGTCTGTCTTTGTTTGGGTTTTCTAAAGTTTGTGGTACAGGTGACCTTCTTTCTATTGACTATTTCTCAGACACTGAATTGAAAAAGCATTAGGGCAGGGTAAGAGAGATTTTTATTTCAAATATTCCTTGTGCTGATTACTTCTGTATTTTTCTGCTTTTATATGCCAATCATTTTAATACAAGAGAATTAAACACTCAGAAAAACAAAAGCAAATTTCAGGTACTATTATAGGAAGGAAAAGCTGTGTTTCATTTTCCAAAATAAGAAAGTTAGGCTATGCTCCCTGCCCCTTGGTTTTTCCCTGGCTTGTTCACATTCCCAAGTAGTTTTACAAAGCTCCCAGTTTCATGTGGCTGCAGTGTAGGTGGAAGGTGCTTTACATGGGAGATATTTTTCTTTCTACAGAAAATGTGAAGGAGTGAAAAATGTGCATCTGAATGCTGATTCAAACTTCATGAAATGTGACGTGTGTTTTTAAAATTACAAGCGATGTTTGCATTTTTGAGGAAAATGATTACAACATAGAAGATGATATCTTCCCGTAGAAATCATCTTCATATATCTGCATGGTTTACTGTGTTTCTGTCTGAGTGCACTCTCTTTCCCTGTGGAGCTGGTATCTTCACTATTGACATCTTTACCATTATTTTATACCTGCTTGATTCTGAGCCTTTATGTAGGGCAGTCCCTATTTCCTCTGACTTGTTTTGCAGCTCTGTTCTATCCTCTGCTCTTTTCTCTGGTTCATTGCTTGTAGTCCTAATTTCTGTGCTATAAATAAAATGAATAAGGTAGAGTCCTTATATAGATGATTATAATTTTTGCATGAAAGACAGTGAATAATCTTACCATAATCAGAGAATGATAATGATACTGAGAAAAACAAGAAACATCATTTTGTGTGCTCTTCCTCCCAGAATATCACAGATGTTTCCTTGACCCTCACCAAACTAATCTATGCCGTTACTTGGTCCATTTCTTAAGTAGAGCTGGGATGTAGGAAGCATTTAAGTACCTTGAGCAAAGCTGTAATGCCCATCAATAAAGAAGGGAAGACTCTGCACAACACTGAATAACACTGAAATCAGTTGTGCACATCCCGTAGTCGTGCCGGGGGGAAGGCCAGCTGGGTGTCACTGGCCAAGGGGTATCGGGTCTTGTGAAGTTTGCTCCTGGAGTCCCATAAAAGAGTCTGAATCCCCACAGTGAATGAGAAAAATCTAACCAGGAGTTGACAACAGGGTGTTCAATGATGAATGTTTTTCAAATAAAATTAAATTTTCTGTCACTGCCCTTTTCTGGCCCTGAAAGAAACACTGTGCAGCCCGTCTTACTTTAAGTGCAAGGTCCATTCTTTAAAGCATGGGAGCATGACTGTCTCCATAATGACATCTTCTCTTTCTGTCTTTTTTTTTTTTTGTATTTTAAGGAAGGGTCTTCTACAGAGTGTTCAGGGTCTCAGTACTAGACTGGACTCGTGCTGATTCACCTGTTTACAACCTCCCAAAAGCTGGCATTACAGGAGCACTCTACCATGCCCAGTCTCAATTTCTGTCTCAGCACGACCTGGGGCGGGGCCAGTACAGCAGGCCTAGGGATAATAACTCTTGGCTTCTGCACCTGCTTGCAAGCACCTTAATCAGCTGAACTACTAGGCGGGCCCTGACATCTTTTCTTCTCAATAGCTATTTGAACTTAAGAGGTGATTTATATATTTATTTATTTTTATTATTTTTTTTTTTCAAAACTAGTGATTGAACTCAGGCCCTTGCACTGGCCAGGGAAGTGCTTATTCCATTGAACCATTTCCCTGGCTCCTCAGGTGATTTAAAAATTCACATTAAACCACCTTAATAACCATGTGTATTTTTTACACTTTTCCTTCTTTACTAACTTCTAGTTAGCTTTTTTTTCAGGCCCTATGCACTCAGATTTGGGCAAATAATTCTGATAGTCCCCATAGTTCTAATAATAATGTATGTTTCAAACATTTTTCTATATTAAATAAGGTCAGTAGAAATTAATTTGCAGCCAACAACCCCTCTTTGGGAGAGAGCAGAATATTTGTCATTAATTATAAAGCAGAATAATATTATATTTCACTGAATGCATGCATGGGAAGGTAGAGGATGAGGATGGCATATAAACAGCTCTCTTAATTGATACTTTTGCATAAACAAATACATATTTGCATCTGAAGCTCTTTGCTCTTTGGAAGGGAGCAAGCCAGAAAATGAGAGAGACAATAGCGAATGCACACTCAGGACGCTATAGATGCACAGGCTCGGGAGAGGTCTTGGATCCCTGGGCACTTCCTGCACTATGTCCTTGGCATGATTCCAGGGAAGGTGAGTGGCAGCTCCTGCAGGATTGGTCTGACCTCGATTAGTCTTTGTCACCATGGACAGAGAGGTCCTATAATCCCCTAGAGGAGCCTAAGGTTTTGCCCATTTCCTATACCTTCTTTGCTCTTCTAATAATGCCAATATTTTGGTGCACAAGAAATTGACTGTCTTCTTGTGTCACTAATTAGCAAACAGAGAACCAGCACTCTGACTTCCTAGTGTCACCCCCATGGAATGGGATGGAGAGCAGAGAGTGCTATCTTAATAGCGGGAATTTGTCAGAAATTACTTTTGTTCAGCATCTTGTGTTAAATTATCTTAGAGGACTAAAGGGACATTGAAATCATTGTTTTGACACCATAAAGTTTTGCCAGAAAGGCTCAAACTCAAGGCTGTCCACCCATTGTAGGAAAAGGCTAGTGTTGGAAAAGTAGCCCTGCCCATGTTTTATTTATTTATTTATTTATTTATTTATTCATTTATTTTTATTTTATTGAAGTACAAATATCAATTAGACAGTTTTAAGACACCTTAACAAGATAGATTCGATAAATTAATACATTGCAAACTGTTTTCATACTGTTTTGGTATCATAGAAGGTGCATACATGATATTATACTTACAGACATTATTATAGCAGATGTCTCTTATCAGTAAATTAAGAGTGTAGCTGTTTGTGTATCTTATTTTTTATACCTGAATGTTATTTAGACTTTGATCTCCTTGCCCTGGGTGCAGCTTTTCTTCATGAAGTTACATGCAGCAAGTTTTCCTTTTTCTGTGACATACTTCAAAACATCACTTTTGTCCAAAGTAAAATTTTGTCTTCTCTTTTACTCAGGAAGAAATGTGAGATAGTAGAAAGATTTTCTTACCAGATCTGAGCTCAAGTCCTAGCTCTGTCACCACCTGGGTACCCCAGGCACCAATTTATTCTCTCTTCCATCCATTAAAGGAAGTTATAATGACTTCTCTCCCTGAAGTGTTCTTCGGCAATTAATGAAATGCAGTGAAGTTCTAAATACTGACCTACGTTAGGGAAAAACACTATAAATATTGTTTCTCTTATTCCTTACATAAAATTTACTAATTATTTTCATCATCATTTCATCTTTTGCTGTGTTACTTACTTAGTGTGTTAAAAGTCTTTATTATTTTAAATATGACAGTTGCAGTTCTCTGAATATGGTCAGTGACAGAGAGTTTAACTTAATCCTGGATCTTGACATAGTGTTTCTATTTTCCAAGGAATGGAGTCTTATCTGAGCACTGAGCTCTAATTTAGCTCCTTTGATGTCAGACCTGGCTCCTGTGAGGTGGCACACCCCAGTGAGCTCAGAAGGAGAGCTACCAGTTTCTCTAGTTGAAGCCAGCAGCTGGCAGATAGTATTGGAGAAGAATCTTCTTTTGACAAACACTTGAGCAATACAGCATTCAAATTAGGACAGAAAATAACACAGGGTGTCAGTTGCGCTTAGAAGTTATTGATGCATTGTGTTGCTAAATATACCAAATCTGTCCATAAATGCAAATTCAAGTGACCTTTGTCTGGGCTGGACTGAGAGAATGAAGAAAGACATCATACATAGAAACAGAGGGTTTCCTTATGAAACCAATTATTCTTTTAAGTAATTGTGTCAAAATCCCTGATGTATGCAATTGCTTAGCATTATCATGAAGCTATGAGTCCCCTTGTAACAGCAGTTAAACTTTCACTGCTTTAATATAATGTGGAAAGAAGTGCAAAGCGCATAAAAGTGAGATTAAGGTAGTAAAGAAATAGGAAAATTATGTGCTTCAGAGGTTTACAGGTGTCCAAATCTTTTGTACGCTAGCAGAGAGGCTGGTTGCTGAAATGCACTGTTTTTTAGTCTTAGAATTGATGATAGTGGTATCTATGTCATGGGGTTTGCTGAAAGAATCACATGAATTACTAGTGTGAAATACAATTACTGGTGCTTGACATGCAGCAAATATTGGATAAATATAATTCTTGTTTTTATTTATTATTTGTTTTATTTATTATTATGTTTAGGAGAGAATTAGATATACTGCACACAGACTGGCTAAAATGCTATCTGATGCAAATCAAGAGCTCATTAGTCAAGTTATTATCACCCCCACTTGCTACACTGACCCTGCCCTCCCCGGGGGTGCTGAACTGGCCACTGAGACCAGGTGTGGGGGTACACACCTGTAATACAAGTGCCAGGGAGGCTGAAAACAGGAGGATCACTGCGAGTTTGAACTGCGTAGTGAGACTCTGTACCAAATACATAAAACAGTTAAATTAAATTAACATTTAAAAAAATTATCATCACTGATATTACTAGCTTCTATTCTGTTGGCCTAGACTTTCATTTATAACTTAAATGACTCTGCAGTCATATATTCTGATTTTTCTTTATGTCCTTAATGTGTTTTCATGAAACTGTAGGAATGACAATGGAAACCAATTAGCAATTGCTTAGTTTGTATTATTCAAAAGATGTTGGATTTGTCAGATTGCAAATTGGTTTAGAGTTCTTAGTCACTGAAAGGGCAACATAGGCTTAGAGTACACTTCAGTACTTTCTCAATTTGTATAAAAAGCCTAAAATCTTTCCTCTTTTAAGGTGCAAATCATATAAAGTCAATATCTGTACACAAAGACCTACCTCATTAGAAGTGTGAGACCTAATTTAGCTTTGAAGATAATTTGCAGGAATGATTAGCCTGAATGGAATTATATCTGACCTGAAAATTTTGTATTAGATTTAACCATATTTATCAAAGTCACTTTCATCATTATCTCCATATTTCTATTGCTCTGGACAAATTCATATTAGCTCTTTCCAAATAGCATTTCCTGTTATGTAAGTGTCCTCTTGGCTCTTAACACATGTTCTTTAAATTAAGGTTTCTGTGGGCTACTAGTTTTGAAAATCTTAACTTTTGGAAAAAAGCAAAGTACATTTTCTTACGGAAGGATCTTATGGAGCTTTTGGTGGCATTTAAATGCTTTCTTCATTTTATTTTTTATTAATTTTATTGAGAAGCAAATAGCAATGAGACATTTTCAAAACCGACTAATAGGATAGTTTCAATAATTAATACATTGTGTATTGTTTGTTGTCTTCTTGGTGGTTATTCATAGTACAAGATGCAGACATGATACCCTGTCCAAGCACTATTAGTACAAATTTTTCTTCTCATTGAATTGAGAGAAAGTAGCTGTGTAGCTATCCTAACTATTTTGTATAGACAGTTACAGAATGGTCCTTCATTTGTATTCCCTTTCTCTTCCTCAGAGATGGGTATTCCATTGCCATTTAATAGTGTAGGTGTGTGAATTCAGCAAAACAGTCCAGTATAGCCCAGTAGTCCATAATGGTAGTGGGTTATCTGTAGGACTGGCAATGTCAGAAGTTGTTGACTTGAACCTTTTACAACTCAGCATATTAATATGGCTTTACTTTTTATACTTCAGTTTTTATACTTTTCTGCTGGATGATTAAGACCAAGATAAAGCATGACCTATACAACAAGAAATGTAACTTTTGTGTCTGCCAAGGTCAGTCAAAGCTCCTCAGGATTTATCCTGCAATCCTATACCACAGTTTGTAGATCCTTTGTCAGTGTCGCCATGTGGATGAGTCACAGCCATTGCCTGACCAATTTGCTCTCTGTGAAAGCCTGAGAGAATGTTCTCTTTGTGATTCTTCTTAGACACACTCTACATAATCGATCACTTTCCTCTATGACCCCATAATGTCCTTGATCAGAAAATTTGGGACATCACTGAGTTACTGGATGTTACAAAACAGGTTCTCCTATGTCCTGAGTCCTCACTGACCTTGAAAGGCTAGGGCCAAATTGTTGGGTGTCCTTACAGCCCTTCTTTTTCTCTTAAGTTTTGTTCTGAAAACTTTAGTGGTCTTCTAAATATGTACTGCTTGTCATGTTATACCAATTGCTGCCATAGTGTCTCTCAAGTAAATGTTTGTTGTAAAAAATGGGTAATTAATGAAAGTAAGGGATGAGAAAAAATGTTATAGGACTATCCTGCTATAATGCTGTGTATGGTTAGATTTCTAAATTTCTCTATAAAATATGTAATTGTCTATTCCTATTTTTAAATTTTTTTTCTTTACACTCTGTAGAAATTTAAAGTTTAATATATCAGTATTTGGTGGAAAATACCTGTATCATGTTATGTCTAAGATGTTTGATATTCAGACAGTGGGGTTAAGATCAACTGCCTATGTTATAGCATAATAGTATCAGTAAGTTTTTCTTCTGGTTAACAACCAAAAATCTTTCTGAAATTAAGATCAAAATACTTCCTTTATGGAAGTATCACAAGATGATTAAGCAGTGTCTCCTCACACACACGGGTGCATAATTTAGAAAATCTTCATTTAAAACAACAGAAATAATACAATATTTTCCACAGAAATTGGTTAATTACTGTCCATGTACTTTATCCAATTTTCCTACCACTGTGTGTCCTATAACACATACTTCTACAGGCAGGCACATGGTCTTCACCCAGGTAAACCTTTGTGCCCACGCTTATGTGCTTGACCTGTCACACACTGTTCCCTGCCCCACACCTCAGCGAGAGCCCTGTGACATTTTTCATTCATGCCCATGGCCTTTATTGATACCAATTTGTAAAATTTACATGACATGGATAGATGACAAAAGTGTTTATGTTCATAGGTAGATTCTTTAAGGAACTGATAAATGAACACACACATATTTTCACAGACATTTAATACCAACTCATATTGAACATTTCCCCTGTGAGAACGCTTCCATTTAGTACTTTTCCTTTTCTTGGTTAATTTAAGAACTATGACATGCTATAAATTTCAGCATCATTTTTAACTTTTCCTTCCTTGAGTTTTTATCTGGTTATGCTTTTTCTTTTGGAAACTTTGAACATTGTCTTCCTCTTCTCCCCTTCCACAATGAGCATGACCTGAACACACGTATGCAAAATCCTTAGCTGAGATACAGAACATTCTCCATCATTCTCCATGTAGAGGACTGCATTTTTACTTTCTTCTTTGCCCTGTGCCTTACCCCTACTCTGCCAACTGCTTTTCTACATTTACAGTGGCTGATGGCTACTCCAAGTGTAGAGTCCAGAGTTCTTTATATTTCTCTTGAATCCCCTTGTCTCTTACTCCTGTTCTTTGTGCTCGGTTTTCACTGCAGCAATAAAGGAGCACGATAATGTTTGCATGTGCAGATAGTACACTATAATTTCTTCCCTGCACTGATGCCAATTTTTCCATCATTTAAAAAAATCCCTTTACTAAAAGAATGCTTTATTTATCTTAATGATCCTGGTCATCTACATGTTTACTCTTCCTAGAAATGAAGAGGATTATTTTGTAGCATGTGTGTGAAAATATTGAGCCACCATCCCTCTTCATGAGTTGCTATTAGCTTGTCAGTTTCTTGTGATCAAATGTTTATTTTCTTAGCATAAGACTTCTGAGTGGAAATTAGAAGTAGCCTACAGTTCCTCATCTCTGTTGTACCTAGTATGACTCATGGATCATAAGAACTGCATTTCCAGTGAAATTTTTTTTTGCTTTTCCATGTATGAGTTGTTAGTTTAGTGCACCTATGTGAGAGACATTGGGCATGCTGCCTAGAGAACACTGTAAAAATTTCCCATCTCCTCACAGTCAGTTCCCTCTAACAGGATGTCCTTGTCACAGAAATGCTACTTTAATTCATTAATGAAATTCACTGGTGGCTGTTGTTCTGAGGCATAGCATCTCTGTTTCACAGGGAGGATGTGGCACTGGCAGATTTTCTACAATGAAGTGTCATTGACCTCTGAGGTACATTCCCAGCTGTTTCCTATTTATTAATTTTGAGACAGGGTGTCACTGTGTCACTCAATTACCCAGCCTGGGCTCAAGCTTGGATCTTCCTCCTCAGCGTCACAGTGTAGTCAGAGACATCCCCCACCAGTCTGAAGAGATACAGGATAGTTTCTGAGAAAGAATAACAACAACATTTGTGGAAGACAGGAGACCCTACAAAATACATGAGAAACTACATTAAATGAGATTTTTAGAAAGCAAAAGAGAAAAAGAACAGTGAAGAAGAGTGCAGAAACAGTAAACAAGTGCATTTAGCTTCATTTAAATACAGTGAGCACTGCTTCATGCAGGTTGTATTTCTTAGGGATGGGCAATCAGGGAGATGGTTGCTTTAGGTCTATCCAACAGTTTCATGGGTGATTTATTACTTTCTTTGACCAATAAGCCCTCGTATTTAGTGAGACCGAAAATATTCAGACCGCTAAGGATCTTCCTTATCTCATTATGTTCCTGATGATCGTGTTACTTTGTGTCAGTATCAGTGCCTTTCATAGAGCAGATTTAACAATAAGGAATGTGATGAATGCAGGTTTAATTGGACCTGACCTATGGCTTATGGGGCCTATGTTACTTGACACACAAAAATAGTTAGCTAATGTGTTTCTCTGAATGATACTTCCCTCTCACATTGACACATGCAAATTTGGAAGTAAACAAACACACACCCCTTTAGAATTTAGTATGAAAATTATTAATGAAAGACCAAACCCCAAATCTTGAACTTTTTTATGTGTTTCAATCTTCCCCAATATTTCCCTGCTATGACCCTGCTCAGTGAAAGCAGCTCTAAAAGTTCCAATCCTGACACAGAAATGCTGTTTAGTCAGAATTATTTCTCTCTTATCTCAAGCTAAACTGAGATTTGCAGGCTCACACACTCAGGAGGGCTAACCTGCATGCACTCATGGTTTGTTTGTTTGCTGGGCAAATGGCAACTTAACACTACATTTCTTAGCTACTGAGACTCACCTCTCGTACCGCAGAAAACAGTGTCATTGTGCCCAGCTTCATCACCTTCAAAGCAGGGAAAACATAGAAGGAAGTCAGAGCCCAGCTAACATCACCAGGAGTCAATCACATTGTTTAAATTTATCAGTCTGTCTAGTTATCTTAATACAATGAGATGAGCTTAAATTGTAGGTTCACAGGTGACGTGTAGAGACAACCATCTCCTCATACCTTGATGTAATAAAGGAATGTGTTCGCCTTTACTCCCCTTCACACCGTCTTCCCTTTCCCCGCACCTCACCAGTGTCGGAAGCGCATACCGTTTAGGTGACGTCATCTTTCCTGCCAGCTTCATTTGAAACATGCGCTGAGACAATATAAGATCCACGAAGGCTTCAACGACAGAAAAATTGTACAAGAACACCTAGAACTGGTTCTATAATAATTTTCATGAAATCGTATTTTGTCCCAGATTGACTTTGTGATGTCTTTTAAACTATGTTTCAGAAATGCTAGTCATGACTATGAAATGACACAGCAACATTTTATTTGATATTGAGGGCTAAGGTGAATAAAAGATGGGAATATATATGGTTACCAGAGAAAACTTTCCTTTTGTTCACAGCTTTCAGAACCATTATCAAAGAGAGCTTTATAAACTTGTCTCTATGTCTTCTCCTTGTGGGAGATGGAGTAAAATGGAAAGCTAATGAGTTTCTAAGTGGTAAGAAAGATTTATTTGTGAAATTTATTTTAAGAGGTAGAGAGGCAAAGAGTAGAGAAGAGCAATGTTTCATAATAGCACATCGATGCTCATCCTGCGAATTCCTTTATTTTTTGATACAGGGTCTCCCTACACAGCTTGGACTCCTAGTGACCCTCCTGTCTTAGCCTCTCCAGCACTAGGATTACAGGTGTGTGCCACCACACCTAGTATTGGTCACCTGCACCATGTGTTGGGTTCTGGGGCTGCCATAGCATGTGGTACTAGGGATTGAACTGGAGACCTTGCTCTTGCCAGGCAGGCACTTATGCTGCTGAGCTATCTCCCCAGGCCTCCCTTTCATTCTTGAATCATACATATTTATAGTCAGCACAAACAGTTGACTCATGAGGGCCCATTGAAGACCAAAGCACTGCGATATATATTCTGTATTGTTAGCTATGGTAGGGCACTAAGTCACACCACTCCATAAATCATGTTTTAGGGAGATCTGAAGGGAGTTATGGATAGAAGTTTATCCATCCCTCATGGGACTGAAGGATTTCCAAGTATGGTTCAGAACGCCAGGAATTTAATGCAGAAATAATCTGGGAGAGCACCAGGGATCGGAACATTTCAGATTATACGTGTAATCTAACAGAAGCAAATGAGATGCTTATAAGAAAAAAAGAATTTCTCAGTGCAGGGAGAACAACATAACTCCAGATTGAGAAGAGATAAATGGGAAAGCTCCTGCTGCTATTTAGAGAATTGAGTCTATAAGAAGAAACCCAAGGAAGGAAGGAATTAAGAAGTGGTGGCATCACACATTGTCTCTTGCCCAGAAGAAAGATTAACTAGTTTAGCAGGAGGCAAATTTCCCCAGCACTCCAGAGCAGACTGGCAAGAACCAAACAAAACCATTACCAGTTTCTATCAAAATTTTAATAATAACAATAACCTTTATTATACATTTTTTGTTTATTATCAGAACTGAGTATTGAACTGAGGGCCTTGTGCATGCTAGATAAGCCTTCTACCACTGAGCTGTGACCTTACACAAAGTAAGTTTTCTCATCAAACAGCATAGAAGCTAATTACCACCAATTTATTCTGTGGTCTTGAGAAATAATTCTTTAAAAATTAGGCTTGGTTCTCTAATTTTTACTGGTCTTGGACAGCTCCCCACAAAACTGATGTTTCACTATGTAGAAAATGGACTAGAAACTTCACAATGAGCTGGACTCTTGGCTTGAACCTTTTTCTTGGTTTAGTTGATTAGCTAATACTGATCACTCTGTGGGTACATCTCAGAAGAAGAGGGGAGAACGGTT
The DNA here is from genome assembly GCA_004027165.1 of Ctenomys sociabilis. Lineage (NCBI taxonomy): Eukaryota > Metazoa > Chordata > Mammalia > Rodentia > Ctenomyidae > Ctenomys > Ctenomys sociabilis. The sequence continues at coordinate 77,529 of PVKA01002633.1, forward strand.
GTGTGCAGCATTATTTAAAACTAGTGTCTGTCTACTGGTGAGTGAGTGAACAAAGTAATCCACACATGCACAGCCATAAAGAAGAGCAAAATGATGCTGCCTGCAGGAGAATCATGGAACTGGCGAGCTCCATGCTATGTGAGATAAAATAGCTTCACCAAGACACATGTTTCATCTCATGGGAATTGAGGAGGGGGACCTGGAAGTTGGAGCCAGAATATTAGAGAAGAGGAAGAGAATTGGGGAGGAGACATAAGGCCAAAGAAAAGTAAGCCAGCTGGAAATGAACTGCATGTTGTCTGTCGGTCTATCTAAGTGATATGTCATCATATTTGTTAAACAAAAATAAATGTCATAATATAGACAGAGCGTGTCCTAGAGAGGCCTCATGCCCTCACAAGGAGGACTTCTGGAAGGTGACAGTGTGACGGGTGAGCCCTTAAGTGAGACCTGGATGGAGGACACTAGTCACTGGGAGCGTGGCCTGGGAAATAATTTGGGAAATATGTTTCTCTCCTTCCTTTCCTCTCTCTCTCTTGTCCTTCCTGTCTCTTCCCTCCCCTATCCTTTCTCTCTCCTCCTCTCCCTCTAACTCCATCTGCCACCATGATATAAGGAGCTTGTCCTTGAAGTTGTTCATTTTCTACCAGGAAAACAGCTGCACAGGTGCTGTATTCATGATCAAAAAGGAAAAACGATGGTCTTCCTTTAATTTGTAGGTCTTGGGTACTTGAACTGGCAATAAAAACAGTAACTAAGACAATAAAACCAGTGTAGCTTTAATTAGGAATGTTCTTCATTACAAGTTTCAAAACTTTACAGAAGGATATGTAGTAATCCCTTTTGAATTGAAAATTTTAATTCCATGACTTAACTTTTCCATCTTTTTTTTCTTCCTGTTAAAACCTTAGTCTATGAATACCAAACTTATCTTTTTCTTGCACAGGTTCATTTTTAGACATGTAACAAAGACCTTTGAATCAGGAATGGATATATCCTCTTATAATAAAAAAGTTAAATTTGTGTTTTAAAAAGGAGACAGAAGAAAAATAGGCAACTTTCCTAGACACTTCAAATTGCAAAACTCAATAAATAAAAAAAATTGATTTATTTTTGCTGATCATCAGAATTTGTTTATCTTGAATAAAAACAGTATACTGTTGCCATGTAGCAGAAATCTTAAACTTTGCTCTAATTAGTTTTTTTTTTTTTCTTTCAAGAAAAAATAAGAATCTTGTTGTTCTGTATAGACTGCTGGAAGTATGAAAAAGGTGACATTTTGACCTCTAAAGCAATTACTAGCTAATGTAGAAACGCGGACTCAACACTTTAGAGCAGATTAAGTTAAAATCAGATTGTGAGAACTTTCAATTCTTTGTAGTATTTTAAAATTTTCACCATCATCCCTTTGATATTTTGCCTAGCTTGGCTGTTGCTCGTCCAGCGGTGATGTGCAGCACGCTGGAGCGTGTGATGGCCCCCGTGGACACACATCCCTCTATCTCTGTGTGCCCAGCCCACTGCACTGTGACCCCTGGAGGTCAGCCCTCAGCCCCATGCCCCTCCTCAGTGCTTTCTTTTCAGGCCCCAGGAAGCTGGCCCCTTAACTCCCTTGCTACTCCACCTGGTATAAAACACATGTCTTCCAGAGCCCACTTAAACTTAGGCTCAGGACCTTGAACCAGTCAAGATTTTTCATGACCCCAAGGCCACCTGCAGATGTCATCTCCCCACATTCCAATAGAACTGTAGCACATGACGCACTGCAGCTCTTTGCATTGCAGCTCTTTTCAGACACTCTCTGCTCAGTGACCGCATTCATGACCTTTGCAGTTCATCGGCCGCTTAGAGTGTTTTCTGTCTTATCCGAGCCGCCCATTCCCTACGTCAAATCTGGGTGTGCAGCCTAGCCCCATGTCTGCAAGGTCTACACTGAGTATCTTGTTATTCTGACTTCCATCTGCCTCTGCCTTAGCACGTTCCCTCCAGTTGCTCTACCCCCCCCCCCCGGGAGGCTTTGTTGTTCCCGTTCAGCTCTGCCCTTCATGCTCTGCACCATACACTCTCTTAGCCAAAAGCGGTGCAAGGCCCACCCCTGAGAAATCGCAGAATCATTCCCTCATGCATATTCTCAACTCTTGTGCCTCTCTCTTCCTTTTGCTATAGCGCCTGAGGAAAATACTAACTTAGAAAACAAATAAACAACCACCCTATAATGTCAAAATCTTGGTGAATGTCAATGTTTGGCTCAAGTGCTCCACATTGGATTCCTAAGATGAGCAGCATGGCAAAGGCTGACTATTGTGCTCAGGAGTTGCATTTGGGGGTCCAGACCCTTAGATGCCTTGGCTTTGCTAGAACTGTAACTCCCCTCTGCTTTTCTAAGTTGTTCAGTCTGCCATTCTCTGGACTAATTATTTATATTGATTCATTCCTAAAACCTGCAAAATATTATCTTCCTCTCTTCCAGATCATTTATCTGGTTGCTATGCTACAGGAAGAGGAATTTAACAATTTCCCATGCTGTATTTACTAACATGCTTACACCTAGTTTGCCTTTCTTCCTATGATTAAGACAGACTCTTGATTTTTTTCTAAAATTAACTACTTGGAGTAGAGCGGAGTACTGACCAACTCCTTGAATTCCTGAATCTCACATCCAACCATCTGGTGATAAATGGATTTTGAATGAGTGCCTCACATGTAAAATATTTAAAATGAACTCTTCTTACTTGCTGCTCCTGAAGTCCTGTTTACTCTCACAGTCTCTTCAACTCAGAAAAGTCACAGTTCCACCCTTCCAGTTGTTTAAGTGAAAATTTTTGTTGTCCTGGCTTTCTTGTTCCTGTCTGACCAAATAGAGCTCCTCTCTGACCCATGACAATGTCATCAGAGTTTCTTCTAATCATCCTTCCTACCTTTTCTTTGCTTGTGTGCAGTTTCTTTTCTAGCCTGTAGCCCATGCTCTTACTTTAAAATATGTGTCTGTTGATTTTCTGCCTTGCTCAAAGTAAAAGGCAAAGTTCCTGGAGTGCCCTGAGAAGTATTATGTAGTCTCACTCACCCTCACTCGGGCTGTTCTCTGAGACACACATAGAGACACCTTCATGGCATCACCCCATGTCCATGCTATGTGAAGTGCCCTACCTCCCGGGTAGGAGTATGGATGGAGCTCATGAATATTGTGGGAGAAATGCCATCCTCATCTGCTTACCTTCTAGGGCACAGTCACTCCTGAAGTCTGTGTGGCTACCAGGGTAGCTATGTATGAAATGCTAGCTTTGCAGACCGGAGAAGGATACCACCATGTCATGATGTAAACAATTCTGCATGGAGCCTCACAGCAAGAACCTTTGTGTGGCCTGGGACTCTGCAGTAAGGCCCAAGAAAGGGCTCCTTTTTTGCTCCTTCATTTGCTTGCACCAGTGTCATCTTCCTAAGAAGAGGCCACTCCCCAGCACAAATGGAGGCCAACAGCCTGGCCGCTCTGTGCTGGCATTCTCCAGGTGATTCCTGTGCTTGTATATGGTGCTTCTCACTTCATGGACTCAATTCTTTCAACAATTCTGGTTGCAAACTAAATTGGCTGAGAGTCAGCACTGAACCTAAACACTGGATTCAATTCTGTTCTCGATTCAGCTCTTGTCCAGTTTGGTTTGTCAACAGACATGGAAATAATCCATTTCATGAATGTAGGTACCAGGTGTATGACCTCATTACTTACTGCTAGGTTATAAATTCCTTGGAAGTAACAATGTTTTTTTTTGTGCAAGGAAGAGTTTTAGTACAAGTGGTTGCATAATAAGTGAAATTAGTAAGTAATTTATTTAATTTTTATGATCACATTATGGTAGTTTTTGTTTTGCCTTTTTTTTTTGGTGGGACTGGGGATGGAACTCAGGCTCTTGTGCTTTTCCTACTGAGCCATCTCCGCAGGCCCTGCCATTTCCTTTTCTGAGACAAGCTTATTATGTGTGAGGGTTTTTTTTTAATTTATTTATTATTTTTTTTATAGGGAAGAATCTATAGGGTGTTCAGGGTCTCACTACTAGACCCGACTAGTACTGATTCTCCTATTTACAGCCTCCCAATGAAGAGATTACAGGAGTGTGCCATGCCCATTCTCACTTGCCCTTTCAGGGGACCCCAGGGCGGGGTTGGCACTGCAGGTCTGGGGATCGAAGCCCCAGCCCCTGTGCCTCCTTGCTGAGCTATTTGGCTAGCCCTCTACTGAGCGGGCTTTGAGTTTGCTATGCAGCTCAAGCTGGCCTCAAATTCAAACCCTCTTGCCTCAGCCTCCCACATTCCAGAGTTGTGGGTATATGCCACCATGTGCAGCATTGTGTCTATGGGGTTTTATATGCTTGGAAACAGTTAAGGTGAAAAATATTATCAAAATAAGAATAGTGAAGAAACTATGATTTTTAAAACTAAAGGAATCTGTAATTTAGTTACAGAAGAATCCAAATGCAATTAAGTATAAAAATGTAGGCAGAAAAAATTGTTCAGTTTCAGAGTACACGTCTCCTATAATTTAAAGCTCAGTGAGTTTCTGACTGCAGAAATACATTACAATTTAAAATTATATTCATGCACTATAATTTTGACCTTTTAGTAATGCTGGCTTTTTGTGGAGACCTTTTTGTATTCTTTCTCATTAATAAACATTGTCATAAAATAAAACCAAAAAGCTCAAAAACTCATAAAAATAAAGAATTCAAACTTTGAATATCAAGTATTTTCATGTCATTATTTAATAATGATTATTTAATAATTGGGGTCCCCATTTCTCTATGCTTTTTACCTATGTATCTTGTCAGAGCACCTAAAAGCATTTTGATTAGTTCTGTGCAAATCATTCATGTAAAACATTTTGTTGGGGAAACAAATAATTGCTTCACTAACTGCCAAGATTGTTTGCACCTGGCCTAGAAAAGTACCTGCAGTTTTGCTTTTAATTTTTTCTCCATTAAATCGGATTTCTATAACCACCTGTGTATAATGCCATAGAATTTATTTTTTTTAGTTTCCTTTCTTTCTCACTAGCTTCTGCTTAATATATGTAATACTTTTCCTTCCAGTCTTTCCTTCTACTCAAAACTAAAAATACAAACAAATAAATATAGTGAAAGAAACTCCAAACTTAGCCATAGTTTGTTTTTTGTGAGGCTAAGTGTAATTTCCAGTAGTTGGAATCCAGCTGAATTCTAGGGTGGCTGGTGCAGTACTCTGGATACACATATTACTCTTCCTTTAAAGAGCTTCTTATCCATTCTATGCAATTGCTTCCATGGTTTGGGTGGAAGATTTTTCTTGTTCCCAGGTATTTAAAAAGGATCATTCAGGAAATAAACTTTACATTTTGACTGGCATGTCAACTAAATGTCACCAATTAAATTTGGTTGGCATGAAAGAGGATCCCCTTTTGATGAATAAGGCTTTTGTATTCCTAGATCAAATGGCTGTTTTGTTGTCTATTAATTTATTGTCAAATAAAAGATAGTGTTGTTTCTCATTGATTCTCTTTCATAAAGTCAGAATAAAAATGACCTTGTTGGCGTACAGATCTGTGAATTGGTGTACAGATCTGTGAATTGTGTCACACAAACAAATTCTCATAAGCACACCTGAGTCAGATCACAGAACGGCTCCACACCACAGAGGACCCCTGCCTGCTGCATCTTTTACCTGCACATTCATCAACAACCACCTCTCAGAGTTACAGTTGTGCTTTACAAGACCTTAATCACATGGACTTGTGCAGCTTATAACCTTTTGAGATCAACTTGATTGTTTCAGTCCAGTGCCAACCAAGCTGTATTTATTAGTTTCGTGTAAAACAGTCCATGATGTGGATATACTAGTTTGTTTAACCAATCACAGAAGGGACATTTTGATTATTTCCAAGTTGTGGTAATAACCAGTGATTGTTTTTATTTTCTTTTTTAAGGTAAGGTTTTGCTATGCAGTTCAGGCTGATCTTGAACTCATGTGTAGGCCAGTCTGGGCTACAACTCTCAGCAACCTTGCTGCCTCGGCCTCCTGAGTTCTGGGATAAGAGGCATGCATCACCATCTCTGGGTCACATGTAGTTCTTTAAGTAAGTCTAAATTTTTAGTTTTCTTAGATAAATATCTAGGATTGGGAATTCTGGGTCATATTGCATTTAATTTCATCATTGACTGGTTTAGCTATTTTCTTTGGCCACTGTGTTTCTAGATTTCACTGAATCTTCTCTGATGAAGAAAATAGTCACATTCTTCTCAGCCACTTTAAGACGTTCAAGTTGTATCTTATAGTGGTTTTCGTTTTCATTAAAACTCGAGGAGCAGTGAGATTAGCCTTGTGCTTTTACGACTTACACATCCTCTCTTTGAAATATGTCTTTTCAAATATTTTTCACATTTATCACTTAGGTTGTTTTCTTATGGTTGGATGTTGAGAGCTTTTTGTGGTACTTTGAACAGAAATTCCTCAGGTACGTGATTTACAAATATTTGATCCCAGTTAGCAATTTGTCTTTTCATGCTCAGAACAATGGCTTTTGCAGAGCAAGCTTGTCAGTTGTGATGAAGTTCAGCTTACAGTTTTATGATTATTATTTTGGTGTCATATTTTGGAACTTTTTTCCAAAACTAGCCTCAGAAAGATGCTTTACTGCATGGATTTAAAAAGTTTAGTACCTTTTATGCTTTAAATTTAGGTCTATGCATTACTTTGAATTGTGTAAAGTTTAAGTGGTTTAATTTTTTTCTTACAAATGTGTAACTAATTGTTTGAAGACCATTTGCTAGGAAGCTATATTTTCTCCATCAGCTTGTCTATAACTTTCGAAGAGCCACTGGATCATATCGCTGCTTTATCTGATTTCATCAATGTATCTTGTTTCATCCAAACCTTCAGCTGTTATTCCTCTAGATTTCATGTCAGAATTCTACATAGTGAAATTCTTCTGTTTTTTTTTTTTTTAAGTTAGTTTTGTTTTTCTTTGTCGGAATTTGTTTGGGCTAGGGCCAACCAAAGAGTTCAGTGGAATTAAAGTGCCTGAAAGCAGGCTCAGAGACTGGGGATTTGATCCCAGGCCTGTTATGCCAGCCCCGCCCCCGGGTTGCACTGAGGCAGCAATTGAGACTGGGCATGGTGGTTCACACCTGTAATCCTAGCTCTTGATAGGCTGTAAACTGACAGATCACTACAAGTCTGATCTGGTAGTGAGACCCTGAACACCCTGTAGACCCTTCCCTAAAATACAAAATAAATAAATAAATAATTAAATAAATAAATAAATAAATAAATTTGGGGGGTATTTTATTTCTTTGGCATTTCTCATAACTTTTCAAATGAGTTTGTTAATATCTATGAGAAAATGTTGCTGGGATTGTAGTTGTTATTACTCTAAGCCTGTAGATGAGTTTGGGGAAAAATAACATCTTTATAATATTACAGCATCCAATCCATGATCTAATATACTATATGTTTATATCTTTTATTTCTTTCTTTCATTATCATTTTTAATTTTTAACAGAGATCTCATCCATCTTATTAGAGCTCCATGTAAGCATCTTCTTGGTCTGGTACATATTGTAAACTATTTTTTCAATCTGGTGTCTAATTGTCCATTACTAGATATTTGTGTATTACCTTATGCCTTGTAAAAACCTATAGCTTCATTGGATCTTTTCTTCACATTTGTCACCCAAGTAGCTGTCCAGGTCTTTATGGTGAGCCTAGCCACACATTGTTTGTCCAAGTCTCTAATATGCTTTTTTCATATCAGATCCATACACACACAGCTTGGAGTGAATCCCAGGAACTAATAAAAACACAGAGAAGCCTTTGTCCTGGGCTTATACTCAGTATTTCTCTGGGACTGCACTTTGACTGTTGCTTCCATTTCAAATCATCCATCCAAAGAGCTCGGGCTTCATTTTTCACTCTGCTGTGCAACTCTATGTGCTTTGGGAGTTTCCATGGCAGAACAATGGGAAAAACAAGACAAGCTCCAGACCACTGGGAGCACAGGTCCTTCAGGAAAGACCCACTTCCCTTCTCATAGTTTTACAGGAACCTGTTATCTTGCTTCACGTTTGGAGTCTGATTTTGAACCCAGTCTAGAGTTTGTACTGGAGTTGTCTCTGTCTTTATCAAGACTCAGTGCTGTATGTGGAGATGTGTTGAATCTAGATCCAGGACTTCCAGAGAAGGAAAATGATAGGCATGCTGTTGGCTTCATGGTATTTGCAATCAGGAAACTAAGCTTTGCTGTGCATGGTGCTATTCACTTTCAGCACCCTCAGATACTGAAGCGGCTCCAGCATCTGTCTAGGTACCATAGCCACATACAGTGTGTGTGTTGACATAGAGTTTGCTCACTCTGTGTGTCCTGCAATCAGAACACAGCTGGCAGATTATTACGTCCCATTAATTTTCTTGTAATTTTGGTTTTTACAAACCACCGCCAAAGACATATCCTGGAAGCCAAACGTGTTTTCACCTTGCTTGTATTTTGAATTCATGAAAATTGTTGGTATTTTCCATTTGTCATTCAAACCAACAATGACCACTGTAGATATAAGAGCACATTTTGATAGTGTCTCCTGGAGGATAAGATTTGTTTAAGTCCGTATTACAGGAACTCTGATCTTTGAACAGTATGAGTTTTAGCAGTATATGGAGAAATCTATAAGCCAACTAGAATGAAAAATGAGTGGTCCACATTTCTATGATGAGCTCATGCAAACTGTTTAATCTCATGTTTCCAGTACATGACACACACGCTCATCACAGGACGTCAGCACATGGGCATGCCATGTCTTCATGCGTTTACTTCTTATCCCTCCTTTTCCTCTAGTCTGCCGTTCCCTGGCCCCTTCTCATCTCCACAGTTGCCTCCCTTTCTTGAAGCTTTATGGCACACACAGTGTTATTACAGCACTTGTCACCTTAGGCTAAAGCATATTTCTACTTCAACCCAAGACCTTTTACCTTTGTTGCCTTTGTCTTGTGAGACAAGGGGTGTGCAATCTTTGTATTTTATAGTTGAGATTTCTTTATAGAAGTTGAGTTTCCTGGTTCCAGTCATAACTGCTTCTTTATGAAAGCCAGCACCTTAACAGTGAAGTTGGTTACCCAGAGTTAATTGTACTTCCCACCAAGTCACTGTGTTTTAATGGGATGTGATTAAATAGATCAGTTCAAGCCGAAAATACTGAGCTTTCCTTACACTTAGACGTATCCTGTTTTAAGGCCTTGAAAGACAGACAACCTAGGTAAGGTAAAGATGAGCAATGTGTAATACTGTAAATGTGGGGAATGAAATAAAATATTGAAAGCAGGGATTCAGGAAGAGAACATGACCTGGATGAAACAGCAAGAAAGATACTTGGCAACAGGAAGTACATTCTTCATGTGTAGCATAAGAAAAGTAAAAAAGCCGATCAGGAGATTGCTATTTGAAAGGGATATGTCTAGGAGACAACATGAAGACCCACTTGCGTTTAGTATCTTATTGCCAGAGAAAGAAAAAAATGAAAGTAGAAGTGGAATATTTTTCATTTTGTTTTTTGGACATGCTATTAATATGAATGAGTTTAGGACTGGGAAAATGAAGAGTTAGCTTCAAGTGAATAAAATGTGATATGATGAAATTAGGACAAAGGAATCTGGTGTTCTAGACTAGGAATTTGAGATCCAGCTCAGAATACAGAATGGTGGTAAATCTTTACAGAAGGGTAATTGAATCCTAAAACAATGGATGAAACCCTGAAGGTAAGCTTGTACAGAGAACAAGAGAAAGAACTAACCTTCAGAATGCATAGTCTGTTAATATTAAGAACTACTGAGTTTTACTTGTCTACTAGTTGGAAAGTGTGTGGATTCTGAGTTCTGTGAATTTCATTTAGACTAAAAGGGGTTTTGCTCACACATAGTTAAATAGAACTCTTGCTTCCATAAACACTGAGTAAATCTAGCATTGCTGTATGATTGTGCACACCTGAAAGATCTTCCAAGGACTCTCACACTTACTGACTCTGTTTGTTTACTGTGCCTTGGTTTATTTTCCTGTCTGGATGGGATTTTCATTTCCTAAGTCATATATCTGACTGTCTTAAATGCAAAATCTCGCAGCTGCAAATTCCAGCACATGACACCAGTGCTACTTTATATTCACAAAGACTGGCAGTGCTAATGATGGTTTTTCCCTGAGTGTTTACAGAGTCATTTGTCAGTTTGCATCTTTCTGGCATTTTGAAAATGAGAACGTTATTTACATTTTTCTATTAACAATTCCAAAAGTATTTATCTTTTCATTTTTTTTTTCTTTCCCTTTTTTAAGGATGGCAGAATATATGGGAAAGAAACCAAGAGTGTCACTAAATTATCCTTAGTTACAAGGCTGTTATATATCCCTTTCTTTCATCTTTAAAATATTTGTGTATTTCAGCATATGAGACTGGATGTCTCATTGGCAGCAATTGGGGAATTATTTGGAAGGCCGAGTTTTGAAGAGCTTCAGTCACTAATGTATTCTGTAACCAAAAACCCAGTGGAGAAGAGAGTATAGACATGTGGTGCTGAAATTTCTCCTTCCCTGTCTCCCGCTTCTTGTTGGTGTGGTTAAATGTTTAAACCACTCTGCTGATAGAGAGGACCCTGGCACTGTTGTGTAAGACTGTGGTGGTCATGAGCTATTCATCACTTTCTCTCTATGGTTCTCTGCTTTCACTAGTGATAATGACCCAGCAACACACTGTCTGAAATGACATAGTTTTCTTTTTATATTTTTTAATCTTCATATAGTTTGGGGTATTTATAACTAAAGCCTATGTCATTGGCCCATGATTGTTAGCAAAGGATATGAGGATAATCTCTGGTTTTGATTCAGTTGTATTTGTTTATTCACTTCCCATTCTTGCATACTGTTGGATTTGGCGGGGAGGGGGGGCATGGGATGAGAAATTGGGGAGTGGAGAGGTGAGCCTCAAATATGCCTGAGATTTTTCTGGAGTATAGATCAACCCATGATGCTCTATTACAGAACCATAATATGATTAGAACAGAGGGTTTAGAGCTGATATTATGAGGTGGGTGTTAGAAACTCACCTTATGTTTTATAGCACAGTAAATTGAAATGTTAAGTTATTAGTCCTTGGTCATGTAGCTAATTCTAACTGCAATAGAATTAGAATTTGGGTGAAGTAGAATTAGAATATTGGGCCCTTAGCCCAATATTCTGTATGATGCATCCTCTATATAATTTGGTGATTTTCACCCTTAAAACCTAATAGAATTTTGGTGAAGAATAAAGAGTTCAACTACTAGTACTAGTAGTAGGCTCTGCCAACCTGATGGGTAGTAAGTTGAAAGCAAATTTAAGCATTTCAGTTTTTCACCTCAGTCTCTATGAAGTTATTTTTTTTAATGTATTTGGTGCAGGATCTCACTATACAGCTCAAACTCATAGTGATCTTCCTGTCTCAGCTTCCCCAGCATTGGAAATAGAGACTTTCACTGCTATGCCCAGGTTCAGTGGCCAGCTCAGGGCACCGGGGATAGGTGCAGCATGAGGTGCCAGGAATCAAACCCCAGTCGCTGTGTTTGCCTAAGCAGGCGCTTAGTCTGCTGAACTATCTTGCTGGCCCTTAAAGTTAACTTTTGAAATAATGATATTGGGGTACATAAAATAAATATTTCATTTGTGACTCTCGCAGTTGAAGAGAGGCACAGATATTAGTATTCTGCATGTGGTTAATGGTTATTAAATAACTAAGAAACGGTTTCTGTATTTTACATTCTAATTCAATAGTGGAGTGAACTACATTTCAGTGCCAGGATTCAGCTTGAATTTTTGTTTGTTAATTCTGTCTCTCATGAATCTCAGATAATAAGACCTAGTTCAAGCTACCCAAAAGAGCTACTGACCTAATGTGATTTTAAGGAAAGTGATGTTACAGCTGTATTATAGTTCTAGATTAAGCAACCTTCAGCTTTGACTCCTCTCAGGGATAAAGGGCCTACAGGATATAAAAAGAACACCCCAAAGACAGAAAAGTCATTGTTTTGAGTACCTAAGTACTTTAAGAGGGGGAATGGAGCTATAGCTCTGAAATTTATTCCCTTCTTGTATTTGCCATTCATATATTTAGTGTTTTTTCAAGATTCTTTTGTGTTGCAGTAGTTTTAGACTTGTGTGCTCTGTTTGAAATGTAGTAGAATTAATTTCATATGATCTGTTGTCCCTAAGTTTTTGTGTCTTCAATGAACATTTAATCACTTTTTTTCTTTCTTTTGCTTTTCTAAAAATGTATTTAATACAGGGTATACAGGGTCTCACTACACAAATTGGACTCAGTGATTCTCCTGTTTTCAGCCTCTCAAGCACCAGAATTATAGGCATGCGCCATCATGCCCAGTCTCAATCGCAGTCTCAGAAGTCCAGCAGGTGGGGTGGGCACGGCAGGCTGGGGATCGAACCCCCTTGTCCCTGCATCTGCCTAAGTAGGTGTTTTAATCCACTGAGCTATCTGGCCAGACCAGCTCTTGAAATGCATATGCTATGATGTCCCATACTCTTTTTTAATTTTATTTATTTTTTACTATGGTCTTGGATATTTCAGCAACACTTCTGCAGACAAAGAGCTTAAATATGAATGGACACACGAATGACAATAGCAACTGGGTTTATGCTACTGCTGAAACTTCACTGTATTGGCATAAAGGAGTAGGGGAGGATCAGTAGTCACCTTTGTAAGGCACCACGTTATACACTTAGCATATAGCTATCCTACAGAGCTCAGTCCTTAAGAGAGGGATAAAGTTAGAGGTGAGGCTAGCTCAGCTTCTTGCGTCTACCAACACGCAGGCCTCCAGTTTGCTTGTGTGGCCATTGTCTCACAGCAGAGTTTTAAAGAGCCTTCCAGATGCTGGAAAGGATCTGCATGCTCTCTGATCATGTAGCCCATCTTCACATTAGCATCTGTGCTCCCAGAAATTAAACTAGTTTACCTAGAGAGAAACATTCTCTCAGGCTTTCACAGAGAGAAAATTGGTCAAGCAATGGCTGTGACTCATCCACATGGCTGACACTGACAAAGGATCTATAAACTGTGGTACAGGGTTTCAGGGTAAATCCTGAGGGGATTTGACTGACCTTCAGATATAAAAGTTACATTTTTGTTATATAGTTCTGGCTTTATCTTGGTCTTAACCATCCAGCAGAAAAGTATAAAAACAAGGTATAAAAAGTAAAGCTATATTAATATACTGAGCTGTAAATGGCTCAAGTCAACAACTTCTGACATTGCCAATCCTGTGCATAACCCACTATTATGGACTCCTGGACTATATTGGATTGCTTTACTGAATTCATGCACCTGCAATATTTGAATGGCAATGAAATACCCATCTTTAACAAAAGTAAACAAAAAGGGGGATATAAATGAAGGACCACCTCGTAGTGAAATTTAAAAAAATATATATAGACACAAAAAAACATATATATATATATATATATATATATATATATATATATATATATATATATAGCTGCTTTCTGTTAGTTCAATGAGAAGTTTTGAACTAATAGTGTTTAGACAAGATATCATGTCTGCATCTTGAACTATGAATAACTACTACAAAGACAACAATATATAATATATTAATTATTGTAACTGTCTTAACCTCTTTTGGTACTGTTTCATTGCTATTTCTTTCTCAATAAAGTTAATAATAAAAAAGAGAATAAGTAGGGAAAAAAGAAATTAATTTAGCTTAGTTGATTTATGCAAAATCAGTTAACCCATTTCTTTTGAGAAGTAAAAGATAACTTGATTTGTTGTGGATAATCAGTTTTGGGAAAGAGATCAGAAAATCCCTAGGGGGAAAAATATATAATACTTGTGAAGGTTCCTTTTAAACTATTTAATTAATAGACATTGAAGAACTATAGAGTTATGCCACATTATGACTTGTGACAAGATGTTATGTCACATTTAAGTGGGAAATGGTATAATGAATTATTGAAAACCATGCCAGAATTGGAGCCATTACAGTATTCTAGGATCCTGCGGCTCATGCTGTCACCTGCATGTGCATCTTCTTTGTGATGAATATTTCTGGTCTGCACATGTACTTTTTAAAAGTTGAATCAATATTATGATTGCTACTCATTTTAAAACTATTTTAACATTTTACTTCATATAATAGACTACCTAACAATAATTCCTTTTCTTTTGCTACATATATCATCTTTATTTTTTCACACTATTACAGTGCTTATGTATTTATCACCAGGATTTATTTCAGTTTTCTTAAGAAATGTAATTAAAATATGTATTTTAATGCATACTTCATTTTATTAGAAAAACCTACCATAATCTAGTAACATAATTTTTTATTTCGCTTAATTTATGCATTATTTTAAGAAACGTTCTGGCAAACTCCTCATGCTAGGTTTCCTTTTCCTGTTTTAATACTTCTTATAATAATAATACAGTAGCACTTAAAAGGAATTGGTCCGAAGACATGCACCATGGCCATTCAAATTAAAGTTAAAAATAAATTTCAAGAAAAAAATAAAGAAAAATAAAGCAGCACGTGGCTGAAGTTAGCCAGGCGACCTTAGCCCCAAGCACAGCAGCACACCAGGCCACGTCAAGGCTCCATACCACTTATTCACTGCCAGGCTCAAGAGAAGAAAGTATTGTGTGTGATGGCGCCCAAGGTATGAACAGCACCCTCACTCAGCAGACGAGATCGAGAGGATATTCATGGGTGGCTGCTTGTTAATTTTATCTTTGTTTTCATTATTATTACCAACCATAAGATTTTTATGTTGTTGAAAATAACGATTAAATATTAGTAATAAATTGACTTCCTCATTAAATATAGAAGAATTGTTTAATAACCAATGTATCTAAAGGCAGTAGGAACCCAGTACTGCCACTTGTCACCTTGGAAAGGAGTTTCTCTTCCTGCCCTTCTGAGTCTCACCTTCTTTGCCTGAAAAATTAAGAGGTCAAAGTAGATGAACTCTAGGATAGGTTCTGCGTTGCATGCACCTTAACAAATCTCCTTTGCCACTGTGCTAGGCAGAAAAATCAGGAGGTCAGATTTTATGGGCAATGGCCCAGCCATAGAGAGACAGGTCGATGTTCATTTTCTATTCTGTTTCATTTTAGCTCTTGTTTCTGTCGCCGACACAGACACTGTCTCATGCAGTGGGCCACAGTTTATGGTCACTGTAGAGATCAGATGGTTAGAGATAGGAAATTGGTTTATTACCCCGTATTCTTTCCTCGAGCTGCTTCTGATTACCCTTAGTAGAATTAATCTTGGTGATGTAGGTATTTTATGATTTATGCCTTATCTCATGAATCTGTGGCTGATTTTCATTTCAAATTAAAGACAACATCAGCACCAGTAGCAAGTTTTACTGTTGTTTGAGCAGTTATACAGAAAACAAAAAAGTAAACAGCAGTGCTACCAGTTCTTAGAGACAAACATGTTTTGGAAATGTTTGAAAGAGGTGTCCCCTGTTTTCATCTCATTGATTTCTGTTTGCAGAACTTCCGATGGTGGCAAAGTGGTTGGCACCATAGAAGTCATTGCTGTGAAGATGGGGGAGATTGAAGATGGGGAGGCTGACCAAATCACAACAGATGCACAGGGACAAAAGGTAAGCCGTCCGTCCGCTCAGTGCACAAACTAAATTAGAAGTGATCAGCTTTGCCAGATGCCTTTATCACTTGCGTTCTGTGGGGTTTGAAATCGCATTATTCAAAATGAATCTGAGAAGTCAGCTCTGGAGTTAGAGTACAGCACGTGAGTTTCGTCCTCTGAGCCAGGCACCCACTTGCGTGGAATGAGGCAAAACCTGGGCACCATTTGCAAGCACCTTTCGCTCTGCTGCCAGCACCCTTGATTATACTGCTTCTTTGTCACAGCAAAAGTATCTATCATCATCACCTTCTACCAAGATTAACCCTGAAGGAGAGGGACCCTACATTTGTGGGAGGGCAATGGCCCAAAGTAACCTACTCTACTTTCAAAGCCATTTTTATAAAGAGTTGCAATTTTAATTTGCATTTTATTTTTATGTGTAGGAGGGAAGGTTTTGCAGGAAATTTATGGTTTATGAAATTCAAAAGAAAGAGGTAGGAAATAATATGCAGCAGAAGAAATACTCCAGAAGGTGGGCTCTGTCCACTGTAAGTGAAGCTGCTTATTTCAAAGCCTAGGAGTAATGCGTATAAGCATGTGCTGAGGAGTTTCTCTTTCTTTCAGTTTCTTTCTCTCTAAGAATGAAAAGCCTCATATAAATATAGCCTGATTTCCTTTCTTAGGAGTAATGTTGCCTGTTTTATTTCAGCAATTGAGACACATGGGACAGACTTAAAACTGCTTGTAATTTTTTGGAAACAATATATATGTACTATAATTTCTGCTTTTTTTGTAAATGAACCATTTTAAGTGAGAAGTACTAGTGAGCTATTTACTGGCTTATTGTTTTTATAGCATGTTTAGTTTTGGTAGTATGAAAATATGTGCAAAACAGATGATTTTCACCAACAATTACCAAATAAATAATGTTATAAAAAGGCTAAGACCATTGTACAAAAATATATTTTCAAAAATATAGTATTTTACCCTGTATGAGGTAGTCCCAGTCTTTGTTCTTCATTCCTACAAGCTCCTCTTGGAATGCTAGCACATGCCGTGAAGATTATCCTAGCAGATCTGCAGTTGACATCAGGGTGTTTGCAGAAGTCACGGCCTCTTTGGGCCCTCAAGATCCCATTAGGGCACTGAAATCCCATTTTGGAACTTAGTCCCTTAATTCCAACCTGTTTTCTATAGAGTCCGTGTCAGACTCACCTTTGCCAACACTGCATGAATTCTTACATCAAGATGAACTTGGTCAGGGAGAGCTTGGATGCTATTCTTGGTACTGAGTGAAGAAGCTGACAGACCATTACATCCATGTCTGCAGCTCCAGACTTGAACATCAGTGGTACAAACACTTCCTGTTTCAAGGCAGAGCTGTTTTCACTGACTCTGGGTCTGTTCCTAACCGCCACACCATTCTCCTCGCAGCTCACTCATCCCTTGACTCCAGACTGCCTACCACTATTACGGGGTAGGAACAATTGAACCATGCTCCCTTTATAAATCAAGCATGTGAAACCACCAAAGTCCTACATGGTGCTTTTGGCTTAGTAATGTGAACTTTAAAAAGACATAACTGAGCTATTCTAGAAATAGAAGGTGTTAGTAGCAATACACACTTGGAGAATGAGTCAGAAGTTGACAGACACCCAATATTGTTGGCATCAGTTCTGTCCTGTCTGGAGTTTTAGCATACCTTGACCTTTCCATTTGATAAAAAAAAAGGCTTAGAAACTATCTTGATAGTCTCTAAGAATATTCATGTTTGAATAAAGAACATGAGTAAGGTCTGATATGCATGACAGCTACAAGATTTTTAAGGAAATAACTTCATCTTAGTGTTTTTCAAAGCATGGTCCCAGTTACTGGGGGGTTTTTTTTTTTTTTTTAGAACTGCAAATGCATGGATCCTTCTGCTAATTCAAAAATCCCTTTGAAGTATACTAATACAGTTTGTTAACCATGGAGTGAATACTATACATGAAAAGATAAAGTAATTGAAATAGAAATTATTCCTAAAATAATATCCCATTTACTCATTTGCATAATTTAAAGAGACTGGAGTAGAACTTCTATTAGTACTATAATTATATGCCTGGAGAGTGACACATGTTACCTCTCATGTAGATTAAAGGACATAAAAGAAAGAATGATGCTTCTATTAGTGAATGTGGACAGCTATTTAAAATACCATTTATGAGGTAGCTTAAACAATAGGAACATATTTTCATATAGTTCTGCATGCTAGTAAGGTAGAGATCCATATCCAAGTCCATTAGATTCCTGGTGAAGAATAATCAATATTAGTCAAATTAGTAGCTATTTATTGACTATTTCCTGTCCATATGCCATGTATCTAAATATTCTGAGTGCTCTGAAGAATAGCGCATTTAAACCTGTAACCTTGTTATATCATTGGGTTGAAATTGTCCTTCAGGTCTGTAAGCAGAATATCATGTATGCACCTTGTATGACAACAAACCATTATGAAAACAATTTGCAATGTATTAATTATTGAATCTATCCTGTTAATTTGATTTGAAATAGTCTCATTGCTATTTGTTCCTCAATAAAAAAAAAAAAAAAAAAAAAAAAAGATCTGCCTCAGAATTTGGGTGAATCATACAATCTCATTTTGAGACCCACCTTTTAAAACAATGCAGCCCTTCCCTCAGGCACTAGAAAATTGTCTTTGGTTAGGAGGAATCAGGGCTGCCTCCCCACAGGAAACACTGGCTCAGCATAATGGCCTGCGTTCTATGACTCAGGGGCACTGCTGAAACATTCAGTCTAAACCTGTCCATGATGTTGTTGATGAGGCTGTTTTTGGAGGAAAGAATGGCTCCTAGCTGTATATCCAGCTGTCACATGAAAGTGTGTCAGGAATGAAGTATAAAAGATTTCCAAGCCAATATGAGAATATTAAACTTGATTTGTCAGTAAACAGCCATTATACATGCTGGAGTAGCATACTGACATGCTGAATATGGTGTTTATGGATGATTATTTCAACAGCTCTGTATAGCTTGAAAGAAGCAGAAGAACTACTGGGAATGAGAGGAATGAAGCATTTTAAGTATATCCAAAACTCAGTGCATATTGCTTCAGTGTTTTGAGAAGTGAATTTCCAAACTAGCTGTGGATTCAAAGATAGAGACCACCTGTGACTCCTGGAGGGTTTGAGAATTATGAAAATATTAGAATTTTAGAGCAGTCATCCATACCTTAGTGATCTAGGACCTCAATGAAAAACTATAAAGACACACATTTTTGATTCAGAAAAATCAATAAATTTACTGAATAATGTGATGAAAACACAATGGGAGATTAGTAGATTATTAAAGAGTTATGTCTAAGGAAATGCTCCTGTACCTGGAGGAAGAAAGGCAAAGAGAGGCGGGACACATATTCCCCAGCAGGGTAGCAGCCTTGGGAATTCAGGAAGTTGCCTTACATTGACATGAGCAGGGTTGGGGACAGTCTGAGACCCTGGCTTCTTTTGAGCAGAGCCTTACAGATTACTTGTGCCCCTTTGTTCATCTCCTCTGGAAAACTTTCTAACCCTTCTGTGTGTTTTGTTTGCAATTATTTGTATATATCAATTTTTTTGCAGGAATCCATAACACACACACATGCATGCACACGTGCTTTTGGCTAGGGATGAAACTAGCAAATTCTACCTCCTACTATGTGAAAACTGCCTTCTTATCAAATTTCCAGGACCAGAAGAACCTTCTTTCCTTTGTCAGTTGTAGTTTCACAGGTAGCTGAGTGGCAGTGCCATGCATAGGGATCAGTTTTCTGGAACATTCTCTCCCATCATGCCTTTGTCAATAGAAAAGGAGGCACACTTCCAGGTGCCTTTTTTCTTTCCATCTAGAGAAATGTCAGTCTTGAATGTGTCATGAATTTAATCTAAGATCAGTTTATTTGTAAGTAGTGCTTATACTTTTTTACTTATTTATTTGACACAGCATCTTGCTATGCAATTCAGATTGATTGATCCTTCTGTCTCATTGTCCCCAGCCCTGGGGTTACAGGTGTGCACCACCATGCTTGGGGCCAGTACAGTATACCCAGGGTGCCAGGGTGGCACAGCCTGGCATATGGTACCAGGGATTGAACTCAAGCCCTTGTGCTTGCCAGCCAGGTACTTAGATCATTGGGCTATCTCCCCAGCCCATGTTCTTATACTTTATGAGCAAATATTTACATTATTTTGTTGACTTCACCAATGCTTTTGTCATCTATAATTAGCTATTTTAACATATTTTATCTTTCACTTAAAATTGCCTTTAAATTTTAGAAGAAAATTGGTCTTCCATTGGTCTGAAATTCACCCAGCTAAATAATTCTGCTCATCAAATATAATTTACTCTAGGAAGAATATACCTCTGGTACATTAGGGACAATCCTTTTTCTCTTTTTAGATTTCCTGAGTGGTCTCTAGACAGAACTGAAATGCAGTCTACAATCCTATAATAACAATTATTACAAGTGGTACCTCATGAGGCTCACAAGCGCTTGTTTGCAAAGAATTTGGTATCGGGCAGCACCACAGCCGTCTTTACCACATGAACATGAATGTGTTTGTCTTTTCCAAAATCATAGAATCTGTTCAGTTTGTGAGTCCATTTGATACTGTATATATAAATGTGAGCAAAAAACTCTCAAGTTGGAGACAGAGTAAGGATGGGGAAGGAAAGAGATTTACAAAAATGATGTTTTCAAAATTTCTTGAAATCATGTATATAGCCTTGCATTTTTGCAAATAAAATTTTTGTTTCAATTATTTTAAAGTATATTTGATTTCTTCTTCCTTTTCTTCTTCCTCAGTGTGCACTGGTGTATGAATGTACAGCCCCAGAAAGTGTGAGCGGAAAGGATAATTTATCTTTTTTGAATGCAGGTAAGTAACTCAGTTTTGGGTAATTATGCTAATGTCATATAGACATACATTTTAATTTTCTACAAATTCAACACTGAACCAGGGCGGCATCCTGAGAGCATTATTTCTGAGCATTTATTAAATGAAGTGGTAAATTAGGCAAAGCCAACAGAATGGGGGCAGGTTATACAATTCCATAACAAAGGCACATTCACACTTTAGCTATATGGGCAGATCAAGTAAATTACATTTAGTTATTGAATTAATATTATCTGGAGCAAGTAATACTATAAGGTAGATTAAGCAATAGAAATAGAAGCTTTTATTTAGTTTCACTTTCTAATTATAACTTTAGAAAATGAACTTGTTAAAATACTACATATATAGATTAGGTAGGAAAAATTCATAACCACATGGTGCATTCCGTGGTGTGTATGAGCATACTGAGCTACTCATAATAATGTACCTTGGCTTAAACATGACACTAAGCAATGTATCAAAGACATTTATGAGTAAAATTCATGTATGTGGTGCAGTTAAGCTATATATAAAATTGTGAATGTATAAAACTTAAAAAAGTAATTTGGAATGATAAGGTAAATATCCTGATAATGATATTGAACAGTGATTAGTACGGTGTCAGTATGGTAAATCAATTATGTGTATTGCCTTAAACAATCCTCAAATATATACAATTTATATCAACATTTTACAGATAAATGAATAATTCAGTGTCCAGAATTTAAGCCATCTTTGATACTCTTTAAGTAGTAGGCCATACTAAGAACCTACTAATTAAAAATTTGCTGTTATAGTAAAATAAGTCTTGCTCTTTTTTATTATCCTTCATGTACTACAGCCATACAGGGACATAGGTAAGCATACAAATTAGGTCAATAAATGATACAAAACTTGAAAGTCTTACTAACACATAATGCCTAAAATATTCACTATTAGCCGGGCGTGGTGGCGCATGCCTGTAATCCCAGCACTTGCGAGGCTGAGGCAGGAGGATTGTTGTGAGTTCGAGACCAGCCTAGGCTATAAAGTGAGTTTAAGGCCAGCCTGAACTGCATAGTGAGACCCTGTCTCAAAAAGAAAAAAAAAAAAAATTCACTATTTACTCTGCAAGTGGCAGTTTGGGACTGGTGAAAGGAAAGCAGGCATTTGTTTGTTTATACACACAAATAAATCAGATTGTTTTGAGAAATATAAAAAAATGACTCCTAATACAGAACAAGGAATCATACTCAAAATAAAAGGAGAGCAGACTTTGCACCTATGACCAAACTTCATAGAATTTTTAGGGGGGTTTTGAATAGTAAAATAAGATATGAGCAATCAATACCGTCTCAAGGGGTTACTCAGATGATGAGACCATTCACGGATCACAGAAGTACTCACAAACTATCAACAGGGTTAAAATATGGCATTCTCAAAGGATCCTCTTCACATTTATGTTTTCCACATCAAAATTTACTAAGTCCTTATTGCTTTCTTGCATTATTTCCAGGGACTCTGCTTCATTCATTAAAAATCAATTCTGAAAAGTATATTGAACTGTGATAGATATTAAGTTCCTGTTAAATACAGCTTAGATGACTCAGGTTATCACTCAGATAATCTCTTCTTAGCGATAAGATAATTGCAGTGACACATCCATGTGAACCTTGCGAACTCTGTCACATTAAAAAGAGGTGCCATTTGAAGATACTAATCATTAAACTATAAATTTCAGAGAGAAAGAGGATAATTATTCTCTATGTAAACATATGTTTCTTAAGAAAGAAGAAACAGTGATAGCATATCAGCAAACACATTCTTACCTCCTAGTACTTGGATCTAAATTGTGTAAAAGTCAATTGTGGAAGCTGCATGGTATCCACTTAGATTGGTCCATTGCTGTTAGTTTTGCATGAAGCATAAGATGATGGTCACAATCAACTCGGACTTAATAGCCACAGATGCATTCTGCAACTTAAATGCCTGTGGTAAAATGAAAGGGTTTTACTTATGTATTTATTTGGTCCCAGGAATGGAACTTGGAACCTTGAATTTGCCCCGCAGGTTCTAATTCCTGCTGAGCTATCTCTCTGGCTGTGGAATGAAAGATCATAAATCAAGGCTTTCCACTTTTAATGGAGGTTACAGTTTTGGTGGTGACTTAGATTGAAGATATTTCTGATTTTTTTTAGAGTAAAATTTTATGTTTACTAGTCAAGTTGGTAGTGCATAAGGATTGGAACTTGTACCCATAGATCACTCCATTGCATCCATTTTTCCCTCTCCTCTCCCAATTCCCCCTTTTTTGTTCAAGCACAAGATTAATTTGATGGACATTTGGGCTGTTTCCAAAACTTAACTATTACAAGCTATGCCATTGTAAACATGGGTGTTTATACATATCACTGTGATATGATGTTTTCAATTTTTTTTGACCATCAACTTAGGAAAGTATAAAAAAGTGATACCTTTCTACAATGGTAAACTACTTACCATAAAGAAGGATCAATTTTAGATATTGTTAATTCTTTTAGGAAAGTACCAAGGAAGGGAATAGATAAGTGGAAAGGGAATGGCTGTTTCCAATTCTTTGAATAATCTCCACACTGATTTCCATAGTGGCTGCATGGGATTATTTCCTAATACACAGTGAAGAAGAGTGCCTTTTCCCCACAGCCCTGCCAACATTTGTCATTGGTTGATTTTTTTGATGATAGCCATTCTTTCTTCAGTGAGCTGGAGTACTTTATTAATTTTCATCTGTTGAATGACTAATGATGTTGAAATATTTTCATATATTTATTTGCCACTTTTACTTTTTTACTTAAGAAGTATCATTTCATTTTGGATGCCCATTTGCACAGGGTATGGAAATTTGGTTTGGAGGCAGTTTGCTCTTTTGATTTCTTTATATACTTTAGGTATTTGTCCTCTGTCTGTGGAATATCTGGCAATTTTTTCTACCTCAGTGGATTATCTCTTTACTCTGTTGGTGATTTCTTTTGCTTTGCAAAAGCGTTTTAGTAAGATGAGTTAACAGCTGTTGATTCTTTGTAATATTTCCCTTGCAATTGGGGTTTTGTTCTTAAAAGTCTTTGCCTACACCAATGTCTTCAACAGTTCCACCTATTCTCACTTCCAGAAGATTTAGTGTTTCTGTTTTAACATGTAGATCTTGGATCCATTTTGACTTTAGTTTAGTGTAAGGTGAGAGACACGGGTCCAGTTTTTATCTTCAGCAGTGGAAATCCAGTTCTTCCAGTATCACTTATTAGAGGCTATCTTTCTTTCAGTGAGGGTGGTTGGGCCCTTAGTTAAAGATAAGGTATCTGAATGTCTTTAGAGTTGTTTCCACATCTTCTAATCTGTTCCATTGATCTTTCAGTCTGATTGTTTTTAGTCTAGGCAATCCTGGAGGAGAAGTCTAGACCTGGGATATTTGCCACAGTTCGTTCGTTCTTTCTTTCTTTCTTTCTTTCTTTCTTTCTTTCTTTCTTTCTTTCTTTCTTTTTTTTTTTTTTTTTTTTTTTTTTTTTTTTTTTTTTTTTTTTTTTTTTTTTTTTTTTTTTTTTTTTTTTTTTTTTTTTTTTTTTTTTTTTTTTTTTTTTTTTTTTTTTTTTTTTTTTTTGGTCTTTTTGAGACAGGGTCTTACTATGCAGGTCAGGCTGGCCTTAAGCTCACTTTGTAGCTCAGGCTGGTCTCGAACTCACAACAATCCTCCTGCCTCAGCCTCCCAAGTGCTGGGATTACAGGCATGCGCCACCACGCCCAGCCTCTTTCTTTCTTTCTTTCTTTCTTTCTTTCTTTCTTTCTTTCTTTCTTTCTTTCTTTCTTTCTTTCTTTCTTTCTTTCTTTCTTTTTTTCTTTCTTTCTTTCTCTCTTCTTTCTTTCTTTTTGTCATCTTGTATTAGGGAAGATCAGACTAAATGGAAGTCAGTGTCACAAAAGCTGGCATATTTGAATGAATGATTTTTAAAATACAAACTAAGCACCAAACATAAATATCTTTGTGGAAACTAAAACTTATGTTGAGAAGGCATAGAATATGTATGACTCTGGCCTTTTGTCTTTTGTTCTATTTATTTGTCTAGCTACACACAGCAGCTTTGGAATGAATTCAATTCCCAAGTGGTATTATTTTTTTTAATCTGTGGGCAAAAGTAGCTATTGATATTCTTCATAAGGCTTTGTATTAATGTATTCTCTAGAACTTGCCAGTCTCCAGTGAGTTATGAAGTAGTCATTGACTGAGTAGGAGAGAATGCTATATTTCATAGCAGCTCAGCACCATTATATTTATACCCCTAGAGGCTCCACTGTAATTCAGAAAATTCACTTATTTATTGTGAAAAGAAAAGGTTCTTTGCCCTCAGATCTCACCCTTTTCATGGCCTATTTACTCTGAAAGGTGAATGTATATGTTGGGTGTCTGGGCCAAGGGAGAAGAAGGGTGAGGAAAAGGAGGAAGAGAAAAATTTACAGTTCAATGAGCATGAGAAATATCCAGAGTACTTTACTTATATGGGAAACAGACAAGACACTAGAAGACATTATAAGTGATAGATATTTACATGGGTGATATATAAAAGCATACGAAGCTGCTGCAGAATTTGACTTTCTAATTGTATAGCATAGAAAATTGTTAAAATATGAAAATTGCTTCTACTTGTTCATTTAAGCAACATGGAGTATGAAAGCATACAACTATCTGATCTTGGAAGATGGGGAACCTGGGAGCCTATTTGGGAATTAGGGAAGAACAGATGGTAAGGTGTCTTCTGGGCATGCCCTTGGATACTAACAGCAGCTGAGGCCCCATCTGCAGCCCAGCAGTGATAAGCAGCTCATCAAAGAATGCAATCAGACTGCCAGAAAATGATTCAAAGCTGGGGTTTGCCTAGCAGAAGTGTGAACCTGATGGACAGTTGAGTCTCTCTGGGTCACATGATTTGGGTATGAAGTGTCCCCCAGATGCTCATGGGTTGAAGGCTTGATCCCCAGTACAACTACGTTTGCAGGAGGCTCCCACCAAGAGAGGTACTCAATCATGGAGGCTTTCTCCTCTGATGAGCTGCTAGGCTGTGGACCTACTGGGAGGACATGTGGTTCTGGGGCACGTAGGTCTTGCCCCTGGATCCTGCCTCTCTCTGTCATGGAGTATCATGCTCTTCTGCAGTAAAATTCTGCTGCATCACAGATTCAGAGAAAATGGAGCCAGCTGGCTCAGAGTGTCTTTTTTTTACAGTGCATCTCTGAAACTGTGAGTGTGAGGGAATCTTTACTCCTTTGAGTTGATTTTCTCAAGTGCTTTTGTCATAGCAAACAGCCACATGATTAACACACAGCAGTGTTCAAAGTAACACACACAGCCTTTGACTTCCCTGCTGCCTCTCAAACATTTGAAGCAGATGTGATGGTTTAGCTTTCACTGTGTTGTCCTTCTTTTGTAACCTGTATAACATGTAAAGTATTCATTTAATACACATACAAATTGTTTGTCATTTGTGATACTCTTTTTATTGTTTTCTGTATTTTAGGGAAGGGCCTACAGGGTGTTCAGGGTCTCACTACTAGACTGGACGCATAGTGATTCTAATGTTTACAGCCTCCCAAGTGCTGCAATTACAGGCGTGCACCACCATGCCCAGTCTTAATCACCATCTCAGTGTGCCCAGTGGGGCAGGGCTGTCATGGCAGGCCTGGGGATCTATCCCTCAGCCCCTGCACCCGTTTGCAAGGGCTTTAATCTGATGAGCTATTTGGCCAGCCCTTGTGATATTCTTCCTCATGATTTCCTTATAACAGAGTTAGCAGGTTAGAATCAAAACACAGACCAGCAGGACAGCTATGGTCATGTCCAAATATAAGAAGTTTCACTTTAGGTTCACATATTTTACTGGGGACTTTACTTCATGCTTCACAAAAGAACCATACTTCCCTAAAAACAAGACCCTACATCTTTGATTACTTTCTTGGATAGGGCTAAAATGCCTATTACTTTTTTTTTTTTTTCCAGAAGAAGCAAGGGTCTTGAGTTATTAAGGAAGGGGCACTGCTTATTTATTTCTCTCTCCCCTTCCATTTTTTTTTGTATTCATAGTACACATGTTAACAAGAAATAGACCATTACTTCTTACAAATTGAGTCCTCATTGTTTAGCTTGCACCCTGTCCTAGCACACTAATAAAAGCTTCTGTCATATTGCACTGGATCAATAATTTAGTGACACAACAAACATAAATTATTAAGGAATACAAGTTTTAGTCCTCTTGGATGTACACCTTGGTAATCATGGAACCAGCCAAGCTAGCCAAACTCCACAGGGCCCTTCAGACTGAAGTGATTCCCTGAACTGGAGCCTAAACATGCTGGGAACATGGGTTGGGACCTGAAGTTTTTGTCGCTATTGTTATGGGAAATAGGTCCTCCAAATTGAGGAACGATCGGATGCAGTACAGTCCTCCCATCCATGCCCACTTAAATCAGCCAGGTATAATCCCACCTGGCCTTCTTTGTATTGTTTGATCCTTCTTGGTTTGAAGTTGAGACTGAGAACAGAATTGCTACTCCTACTTTTTTTCTGAGGTGCTGGGGCATGTAGTATTGTTTTCCATCCTTTGATTTTGAGCTTATGAATGTCTTTTGAGTTAAGTGTGTTTCTTGTATACCACATATTGTTGGATTTTGTTTCCTAATCCACCGTGCCATTCTATTTCTCTTAATTGGAGTATTGAGTCCATTGACAGTGATGGTTATAATTAAAATGTGTTGTTATAAATTGGCATGTTATTTACCTGCTGTTGTTTACTCCTTTTTGTCCTGTGTTTAATTGTTTGCCTTATTTAGTTGGTTCCTTCTGTTCTCATTTGTGGATTTCTGGTCATTGTGGTCCCTCTCTAGAACATCTTTTAGTAGCCTGTATAGGGATGGCTTTGTCGTTATGAAATTCTTTAGTTGTTCTTTGTCATGGAACTATTTCACTTGTCCATCAAACTTGGCAGAGAGTTTTGCAGGGTATAGTAGTCTTGGCCAGAATTGGTTTTCATGTAGAACTTGAAGAACTCTGCTCCATGTTCCCCTTGCCTTCATTGTTTATGTAGAGAAGTCACCTGTAATTCTGATTGGTTTTCCTTTGAATGTGAGCTGCTTCTTCTCTTTAGCAGCTTTCAGTATATTATTTTTGTGTTGGATTTCTGGGATCTTAACTAGTATATGTCTCAGTGTGTTTCTACTTGGGTTAAAGTTATTTGGTGTTCTGTATACTTCAGTGACCTGAATGTTGGATTGTTTCCTCATATTTGGGAAGTTTTCTGTGATTATTTCTCCCCAAGTTCTTTTTATGTCATTTGTATTGCCTCTTTCATTCTCGTTGATACCAATTATTCTCACATTGTTCATCTTGGCATCATCTTGCATGTGATGGATTATTTTTTCCTACATCCTCATTGTTTTTTAGAGATCCCTTCTCACCTTTTCACTAGCTGCCCCAGCATCTTCAAGATCTGAAACTCTGTCTTTGCTTTCATTCAAACAGTTTTATAGACTCATGATTGAGATTTTTAGTTCTTCTATATCTCTTTGACTCTGCTTCATGTGATCTATTTATTTCCTATATTGCTCATTCAAGGAATCCATTATATTTCTAATCTCTTCTATTTTTTTTATCCATTTCTTCTTTAAAGGTAGCTATTAATTCTTTTGCTGCAGAATTTTTTTTCCAAACTGGGTTTCCTCCATTTATTTCTGCAATTGATTCTCTACTTCAGATGCTATGATTTCAAAGAATTCTTTTTTTATTTCAGAAATTATTTCTGCTTTGAGTTCCTCTTTACCTTTCTGCTGTTGTTTCTTTGCTTGCTATGCTGTTAATTCATATGTTCCAGCTAAAATAATGTTCTCTACACTTGTTCTGGGTGGGCATTGGGTTTTCCCCATATGTTTCTGAATTTGATTCATTACTCCAGATGCTATGTTTTCAAAATTTTATTTTTTATTTCAGGCATTAATTCTGGTCTGAGTTCTTCTATAGTTTTCTACTGTTTTTTCTTTGCTTTAGACTCTGTTAATTCATTCATTTCAGCAGAGCTTGTGTCCTCTGCACTTATTATTGGTAGGCTAGAGGCCTGAGATTGCATTTTGCTCCTTGTCTTTGTCATTTTGTATAGCATTGACCTCTGATCTTTGGTGTAGAGCTTTGGTGCAGTTACAACCTTAGCGCATAATGAGATTCGGGTACTGATCTAATATGTTTGAGATTATCCAGTTATGCCTGGCATGGATCTAGCTATTGTGTTCAGCTCCTTTTTTGCTGCAACCCTTCTTGCACAACTGTGAGCCTGTGGTTCCCCTCTGTTATGCCTCTGCCTCAAGGAGTACCATGGGGTGCCGAAGCTCTCCCACTGGGCTGTGCTGGGCTGGAACAGGGGCCGGAAACGTCATAAAAGTTCTCAGTCCCTTGATGAACTTATAGCCAGGGCCTCAGGGGAGTTGCAGAGTAGGCCAGGTTGGGGTGCCTCAGGCCATTCATTCCTATATTTTCATTTTCAAGTGACTTTGGATTGAAGAACAAATGCTATTAATAATCAATGAAACTATCTTTCAGATATCTTTAAGAACTTCATTTCTGTTCATGTTCAAAGTCCATGTACCTCCCCTTTTGCCTAGTTTTACTCAAAATAAAACAGAATAAAATTAAGCAGACATGAGGATGATGTCAAAAGCTAACTCTGTGGAGGAACACCAGGAGGAATAATTCCATCCATGAATTTTTTTCTCATTCTGAGGTTGTGTTCTCCGAAGTAGCACTCTTTGTCCTTCGTTCCTCCCTTTCCTGCCTCATTTTACATAACTGTAAGTAGTTCAGCTGTCGCTTCATGGAGAAAACATGATAGTAATATTTGAGTTGCATTTCTGTGGAATGTTTGCACTTCCGGGGCTCTGTGCTAAGTACAACAGATTTTAAGATGCAATGCAACAGAATAAACAAATAAACAAAAGGGAAAAAAAGGACAACAAGGAAAATAGCCACACAATTCCTATACTCCTACATTGTTGTGGAGGACATGAACCAGTATATGACTCAGCTGTTCATTGTCACAGCAAAGTACCTGAAGTCATTCAGTTCTAAAAAGAAAATATTTATCTTAACTCTCAGTTTCAGAGGTCCCACTCCAAGAACATGTGGCACTGTTTGCTTTGGGCCTTTCCTGAAGCTGGCACATCATGCTGAGAGCATGTGGTGTAGCAAACTGCTGCTAATGTGCCAGGAACCCAAGAAAGAAGAGAAACACCTCTGGGTTCCAAAAAAGAAGAGAAACACCTCTTGAGGAGTACGCATCCAGGAATCTAAGCGACTTCTTCTTTTTCAGATTTTAAACTTTTATTACACAGTATTCTGCTTGATAGTAATAATTTCAAGAACAATAGGTAGTTACAAACATTTTCTATGACATTAGAGTTATTTCATTCTTATGGGTTGAACAGTTCGATGTAGTTATTCATTGGAGTTCCTATATTTGATAAGTCGGAGATATAGGCTTTTATATTAATGGGATTCTGCTGATTTTCATCTCATTTATGTCCTTTGAATCTAGCCAACATGCAGAAAAGTAGACAATCACGTGACAATTTTGATTGTTAAATTTACACACACGTTGCATCAGTCACATGACTTACATATGGTTAAGGACTCAATCTTATGCCTTCAAAATAGGTTGAAAGGTATTATATGAAGTAACTTAATGGTAAACACAGAAAGGAGCGATCCTGGTGAGCACTGAGGTAGTCTTTGTGATAATAAATATGGAATAGAGAAGAATTTTGTAGATTGATA
This sequence comes from Ctenomys sociabilis, assembly GCA_004027165.1. Lineage (NCBI taxonomy): Eukaryota > Metazoa > Chordata > Mammalia > Rodentia > Ctenomyidae > Ctenomys > Ctenomys sociabilis. Next base: position 107,918 of record PVKA01002633.1, read on the forward strand.
TTTGATAATTAATTTCATAACTTTTCATGGTCCCCTCAAAGTTTTGTCCTACATTCAACACTTCCACCAAATCTTTCATTTTATTTACTTATTTTTTTGGTTTTTTTGTTTGTTTGTTTTAAAAAAGGTAATAAATGAAAACAAGAGACAAGAAAAATGTCATATTGAGGTACAATGCTCTATATGGTTACATGTCTAAAGTTCTGTGTAAAAAATATGTAATTCTTTATTTCTGTTTTTTAAATATTTTTTTCTTTTTTCTTCACATTCTGTAGGGATTTGAAGTTTAATGTATCAATGCTTGATGGAAAAATACCAGTTACATGTTATATCTAAGATGTTTGATATTCACACAGATAGTGATGTTAAACTCAACTGCCTATGGTATAGGGTAATAATAATAAGCTTCTCTTATGGAGGTTTAACAACTTAAGTTTGTGGACCAAACATTAGGGACTTGTATTAGGCTCTGTTTCTGAATTTTTTTTTTTTTTTTACAGTACCAGGGATTAAACTCAGGACTCTGCATTTGCCAGACAGGAGCTTATTGTACTGAGCTATTTCTCCAGCCCAAGACCTGGGTTTTTGAAAGACATAATATCCCAAAGAGAGCCACCAGTAAACTGAGGTGTATAACACAATTTTGTAAGAACTTTCATAGATGCGGAAGAATGAGAGAGAGAGAGAGAGAGAGAGAGACAGAGACAGAGAGAGAAATAGAGAGAGAGAGAGAGAGCACAGTGCTGACTAACGTAAACTTACAAACTACCTGGAGGAGGCTCTTGGTGAGCTGAGTTTATGGGATGATTACTAAGCAAAAAGAGTGATGGGCATTTTTGATGTAAGAGCTGCTTTGAGCAGAGCTATGTCAGCATACAGCTTGATGACCAGGGTAGACTAGTGACCATGCTAGGTTTTTCAGCATGAAATATGAGCCAGCTTCCAATTATACCCTTTATTGCCTCAAAGAGAATGAGCAGAGCTGAAGCAAATCTCTTTTGATCACTCAAGATTCTGGATCCAGGTTCTAGAGACTAACTTCACCAACAGTTAGTAACAAATGCTGCTTGTATGTTTTATTATGACATCTGTTACAGCTTTTCATGATCTTAGCATTAAATTGAAGATAGAAATCCAGCTTGTAGTTTCGGCAGAATTTGGGAAGCAGTACATTGTATACCTTAGTTTCCATGCTATCTCTACTTGTTCATTTTCAATGCAGTGAGGGTCAGGCATAATTGTGCACACTTTTAATCTCAGCACTACAGAGGCCGTGGCAGAGAATTGCCCTGAGTTTGAGGCTAGCCTGGGCTTCATATGAGTTCAAGGCCAGGCTGAATTGCAAAGTGAGACCCTGTCTCAAAAAAACAATAGTACAATGATGCACAAAAACATACATGAAGTCATACATTCACATAATTTAGATTTTATAACATACCTTAGAAAGTCACTATAAATTTCTTGGGATTTTAATTTTGGACAGTTTTTTCACCTGCACTGCTCTGTAGAAAGCCACCTCTTTGCTACATTTTCTGAGTTCTCCTTGAGTTCCTGTTCCTCTCTCTTTTTTTTCCGCAGTCATGCCCATCATAGTGTTTTGGTTTTTTAGTTTAAGCTTTGTAGGTATTGTCCAATCTTTCTTTCCCCCCAAAAATCTGCAACTCAGATATATACAAATTGAGAATGTTTTCAAGTAAAATGAGATTATCAGTGTCTTGCTGAGTCACATGGACTTATCCTTAATAAATACAATGTAACTTTTAGTGAATAGGCAATGTGCACACATTCAACTGAGTAGTTAAGTACTTAAACAACTGCATAATTGAAAGTACAGAATGACTAGATTCTTTATAAGAATATGCAGAACATTACAAGTTATTTTATAAGGCCAGAAGTCAATAAAGCCAGACCCTACCTAAATATAAAACTTCTACCCTGTCCTAAAAGGCAGGAAATATGTGAAGACAACCACAGATAAGCTGCCTCACAGAAATAGAAAGGATAACCCCATGAAATGAGTGTTTGAGTTTTTTGATCATCCCTTCAGCCCTTAATTCTACTTCCCAAATTCTTTGTCTGATCAACTCAGTGGTATCCCTAGCATTCCTTCTTCACATAAATGGAAAACAGATATTCATCCCAAGGTACCTCTGCTATCTCTTTTGGTGATCCACATTGCCTGTGCAGAGGGCTTTTCCACATATCTATGTTCTTTTTGTAGAACACCTCCTCAGCATCGTATTCTGTGCTGTGCTGCAGTTTGGTGTTCATAGCTGCTGGATCCACAAAAAGGCAGGTGGCCTGCTACCTGGTTAAGCAACCCTCTTGTGAGGTCTGAAAGAAATAATTTAGACCCTTGAGTTGACCTGCCATGTTAGAGGAAAACACTTTCATCATGTATTTTCTGTTCTTAGCTATACATAGAAATAAAAAAAAATTGTGTATTAAGTATAATTGAACCACCTAAGTGAATATCTAGTAGGGGTTGCTCTGGAAAAATTTGAGCACTTCAGGGTTCCAACTTTGTCTGCCACAAAAAGATATATTTGTATTTCTTACTAGGTTATATTAGAATTTATGAGATGTCATCCTATGTGATAAAATTTGAAACCATATTATATTAAGTACGTATGTTTTGACTCTAGATGTATGCTAATAAAAGGAGTATAGTACTTATATATTTGAAACATTGTTAGGGGCAGGGAGATGGCTCAATGGAATAAGTGCTTCCCTGGCAAGCGCAAGGGCCTGAGTTAAATTTCCAGTTCCACCAAAAAAAGAAAGAAAGAAAGAAAGAAAGAAAGAAAGAAAGAAAGAAAGAAAGAAAGAAAGAAAGATTGTCACTCTAAAAATAAAATTCTTTCATTTTCTGGCTATAAATTCTTATATTTCACATAAAGGGAAATTAATGTCATGAACTCTATATGTGCTTGCAATGAATTCTAATTGACAAACTTGAGCTCTAGATTTTAAAATATTTCTCTCCAACACACTGGAAATATTTTACAATGTTTCAGCCTCTCTTGGACCTATTGCAAAAGGAGCCCTTTCCTAATTCTTGGCAAGGGTACACAAGTGCACTAGAGACACTCCCTGGTGGTCTAGTTGTTAGAATTTGGCGCACACTCTCTCATAAGTGCACTAGAAGATTTCAATCTGGTGGCAAATGTGATGTTTGAAATCTAAGTTCTTTATCTGATTTATACCAGTATTGTTAATGATGATTTTTACAATAGAATTTAGAGAATGGGTACTTTCAGAAAAATGGATAGACAGATTCTCATTTCACTGTTTAGAAAGATAAATCTTAGTGTTCACAGAGTAGTGAATAAGATAGAGCATTTTGCAGAACCCAGCATTTCTAAAAGACATGTTTCAGTATATGTTAAGGAGACTTGGACCACATACTACATTCAATATTAGTTATATACACTTCAATATCAACCTCCATTACTATTCAACTTTATTTGCAAGCTAGAGTCAGTTATTAATTGGCCCTTGACAGGGACTGGTATGACTTTTTATTGTTCCCTAAGCCTTGGTGTATGAATATAACAAAGACATGCTGTGTTTAATGGCAATGGGAAAACATTCTAACCTGAAATATACGTCTTAGGGTTGTGCGAGTGTTCATAAAAATGTGTGAGGTATCGAAATATCCAATCCTGTATTATTTTCTACCACACTTATTCAAATAACTTGGTTGCTCTTTCCCTAATCCCTGCCCATCAGCGTTAAGTGGAGTATCTTCATATGTCCTTCTCTTGCTTTCTAGGAATCATGGAATTCATTACTGACCCATTGAACATATTAAAACAGGTTTAGCATTTGATTTTTCATACATTTTAAACAAAAGGAATAAACCTTCTTGGCAGATAAGAACCTTTACTAGCAGATTGGTTTGAAACTTCTCAACTAATATATCTGTTGTCCCTTACTTTTCAAGCAGGCAAAGTTGATTAAGAGTGATTGGAAGGAATTTGGAAACACTTGTTCCAATTGTGCTATGTACACATTTATATTATCATCTATACTTATGGGAACATACAACATAAAATATTTAGAATAGTTTCTTATAATACTGGCAGTCTGCAATGCTGAGACAGAAGAATCACAAGTCTGAGCCTAACTGAGATACTTAGCAATACTCTGTCTCAAAATGTTTAAAAAAGGACAGATAGCAGATGTAGCTTCATATAGAACACACACACACACACACACACACACGCATGCATACACACACACACAAAGTTTAAAGAGAAAAAAAACTCAAGAGGTACTAATTTAGGAAACCACATTAGCTATATTTATAACCTGGAGTAAGATGTATATATCTGTACATTTTTTTTAATTTAACAAAGCAAGGTGTTCCAGAAACCACTGAAAACTGTGGTATAAAAATAAAATTCTTAGACTTTCAAATATACTACTGAATTCTGAAATAAAATATCTTCCTGGTAAAATAAATAATTAGAATGCTACCCTCATTAGTGATTGTGTTAACTGAATTTCTCCTGGGCTACATTTGTCTGCAATTTAACTATTACTTCTTTATGTTCCTCTTCTACAGTGTTAAAGAACCCAGTATGTAAATTATATAGATTTCCCACTTCTGACAATAAGTGGATGCAAATCCGGGAGCAGATGTCAGAAAGCATACTTTCTTTCCATATTCCTAAGGAATTGATTTCCCTTCATATAAAAGAAGATTTGTGTAGGTAAGAGAAAAATTTGTTATTGTCTCTCACACTATTTATTGCTTCATGGCTTTGCTTTTTTATTTTTAACCTACAAGTTTAAGAATTGCATATATCTTGTAAAACATCATCTGAAATATATGGAGTAAGGGAGCTAAATCAAAGTAATTAACACATACATCTCCTCATGTCCGCATCATTTAGTTGCTTGTAGAAAATTTCTCTAAAGAATTTTCTTTTCTATTTAAACACATTTTTCTTAAGGAATGATGATAATGTAAAACTCTAGCCTTCTGTTGTCCACTCTGGTTGCCTTCAGGCCTGTGCGCTATTGGTCATTTGAAATAGGAGTAGTCCACAGTGGGAAGCTCTGGAAGTGTATCAGATGCATGAGATTTTGAATTCTCAGTTCACACATTTTCAAAGGATTTAATAATAAATGTTAATATTTTGGATATATTGGGGTTGAATTAAAGCTAATCTCACTGCCTTTTCATTTCTAGTCTTTAATTACGGCCAAATGAAAATTCAGAATTATATAGGATTCTCTCTTGTGACCTGAGCTATATTTCTTGTGGGCAGCTTGTGATGTAGCCAATGACAGACTTTGACATACTTTAATTAATGTCGCTTTATCTCCATGTGGGAACTGCCCCTTTAATTCCCATTTGAATTAGAAGACAGTGGTGCTCGTCTTGAGACTCTTTCTTTGTGGCAAGACTGTAAGATACTCTGTCTAAAGTCTTCTAGGATAAGTGACAAACATGTTGGTAATAGATAGTGTTGTTGTACAACAAATAATTGTCTAAAAGGCAGAAGGATTCCTGGGATTATTTGCTGATAAGAATTTCTTTTAACCATGACTTCAGAAATGTTTTGTTTCTGTGTCTTTTAACAAACCTGTAGTGCCTTTAAAAGTGCTGAATACTATATTATTATAAAAACCTTTAAGGCTCTAAATCTCAGATAATTGGTAATGTGTTCATAATTAACATTCTTTAACTTCTGAAATATGCAGCAATTTTAGCTAAGATTTCTATGTTACATTCACAGTAGTACACATAGACGTTAACCGTCATGTATTCTTTTGCTGAACTTAAAAGTTTTTGAGATTCGCTTAAACCCACACCAACAGGGTCACATCTGTGGATCAGGCAGGTCACATCTGTCAGCCACTGAGAAGATTGGTTACAGTAGGAATAATTGCCCAAGTAACATCTATCAAAGTGAAAAAAAGAAAAAGAATTTTAAGAAAAATTAGGCAGGAAATTGGGGTATAAAATGATCTGGATCCAGGGAAATGAGGAATGAAAGGGAATTAGGGAGAGGGGCATAGGAGAGAGAATAAGAGTGGGGGAGGTCAGGCCATAGATAGCAGACAACAAGTACAGGCTCACGGCAAGACAAGCTGGGGCCATGGCTGAGAACCAGTTCAGACAATACAGTTGCCAACACCAGGGGAGAAGTAATGTAAGCCCACGGATTCTGTCCCGCTTCTTTGTTATGTTCCCCATGTAGGCGGTGAGGAGGTGATGCACAAAGCAAATTCCAAAAAAGATAACAGAGTATATGTGAGATGGAACAGACACAGAGTTTGTGTCCTTGATGTCAGAAAAGTCATCCTCCTGAACATGGCGGCGTTCTGGGCCCCTGGACTGCACCAACTGCTCCAGAGGGCTGCAGGAGAGCCATCATTCTGTCATGGAGGGCTGTTGAGAAGAGCCAGTGTACACAAGGCTTGTAGGACAAGGGAGAACTCCAAGTGGACAAGTGGGAGCTGTAGGCACAAGCCAAGAATTTAGGACCTTTGGTAAGCTGAGAAACACAGAAAAGAAGTGGCCGCAGGTTTCAGAAGAGCGAGCTAGGCCTTACCCTATGAACGGCATCTCAACAAAAGCACCTGATTTATCCAGTTCTAGCTTTTGACTAAGATATTTGAGAAAACAGAAAACGGAACACAGTGCCGCTTCACAAAACACATGTGCACATGTACATCGTATTCAGCATAGCTGATTTGTGGGTAGTACTTTGGAGCTGAAAATCTTAGTCACAAGCTGCACACACTACTTCATTGAAAAGTGTAGCAAACTAGTGAGAAAAATTACAGAGAAAGGGCTCCACTGCTGCCTGCATCCATCTCTGTCATCAGCTCAGAGATGTGTCAAGGGCTGAGCCACTCTCCTGTAGCCCGTCTTGCCACTTCTGAGTCCACCACAGTAATACCCGCAAAGCCTTGGTTGTTGCTGCCTCCCACTACTGTCTTTGTCTCATCCATTTTTCTGATAGAAAGTCCTGAGGGAGATTAGTGAGTAAACAATAAAAGGAAACTAACTACTAAATTTTGGTCAGTAGAGTCCTTTATAATTTTTGTTGCTGGTTCTTCTTTTTCCTTTTAACACACAAGTGTTGCCCAGCTACTCCCTCCCTCCTCCCTCCTTTCCCCACCCTTCCTCTCCTCCTCCTCCTCTCTCTCTCTCTCTCTCTCTCTCTCTCTCTGTTACACATGCACACATACATTTATCAAAACCAAAATTTTACTAAGTAGGAAAACCCTGGTGAGCAGTTCTGGCAGAGAAGAAGAAAGGAGTGGCTCTATATCCAAAGTTCATTGCCACTGAGAGTCCTAGCAACTAGGGTGATTTAGAGAAGAAAGTCACATTTCAGACATAAAAGACTGAACTTTATAAGAACCTTACAGAGAATGAAAATTGTCCAGAGATGCGATCATCAGCCTGTTTTCTATGGTTGTGGCTTTCTCCAATACTTTCCTATAATCTCCCACTTTAGAATGCATTGAAAATCCAATGAGCCTTTGAAATATTATAAAGGAAAGGGAAGAGAAAATTCACCTTGAAGACTCAACAGGGAAATATAGTAAGAGTATGAAAAAAAAAGTTGACTATTCATCTGAGTACAGTGTCAAAAGGTAGGGTTATTGTAAAGTAGAATCAGAAATTCATAAAAAAAGAACCATGTAAAAGGGAAAGGACAAGAAAATGATAATGGGGGAAATAATGAAATTTTTAATTGCAGCAGACAAATTAAACCCACAGAACTCACAGAAAAAAATTTGTAACTGAGAAGTGATATCAGTAATACAAAAGACAAATATTAACTTTTCCTAAATGCTAAGCAAAGGTGAAAGAGTTCAAAAGGATAAGAGATGTCATCCAAAAAACTGTATATAAGAAGCAACTGTAAGTATTAGAGAACACAGGGCCAGCCAGATAGCTCAGCCAACTAAAGTACCTGCTTAGGCAGAGCTCAGGGATGGGGTTTGATCCCCAGCCTGCTGTGCCATCCCTTCCCCTAGGGCATGCTGAGATAACAATTGAGACTGGGAGACTGGGAGACCGGGTGTGGTAACTCATGCCTATAATCCCAGCATTTGGGAGGCTAAAAACAAGAGAATCGCTATGAGTCTGATCTGTGTAGTGAGACCCTGTAGACCATGTACTAAATACATTTTAAAGAATATACAATAAAACAAGAGAAGAATACTATGCAAATGCTTGGAAGAAAACAGTGAGAGGTAGCTGAATCCACAGGGATTTCTTTTATTTTACTATGTGCTAAACTTGGGTTCATTTTTAATTCTCTGCTAAACTGAGCAGCCAGAGCTAGCAGAACAGTGTCTAATGATTCCTCAGAGGAGCAGGAGGTGCCCCCACATTATTACTTAGGTTCAGCTTATGAGCTTTTTAAGAATGAAGGTGTGAAATAATGTACTTCAGTATTCAGGAGCTCAGCAATGGCTCACAAGATTATCTTGAAAAACCTCCTTGAAGATAAATGTCATCTAACAGAGAACCGAATTTAAAGGAAGAACTCTATTGATAATTCATCATACACTAAAATATATGATATACAATTAATATGTAACATTAAATTAAAAACTGAATTAACAATGTAGAAATGGGAAGTACTTCAGAAGTATTTCACACTTTTTTTAAAGATTTAGTATAAAGTCTATAGGGTCTCACTGCACAGATTGGACTCTAGTGATCCGCCTGTTTTCAGCCTTCCAAGTGTTGGGATTACAGGAATGTGTCACTAGGCCCAGTCTCAATTACCATCTCAGTGTTCACTGTGGGTGGGGCTGGCACGGTAAGCCAGGGATCCAACCTGGTCCCTGCATCTACCTAAGCAGGTGCTTTAGTTCCACTGAGCTCTCTGGCTGCCCCTTTGACACATTTTTCTTGATGAGATGGAATTGCTAGCCTGGGAAAGCTTTGAAATTCTTTTCTCAGTTGCTCTTTTATTACTCATTCAGATCCTGGAAATGGCTTTTCCTGCTCCATTTCTCATGCTGCTCAACCACTCAATGAGATACACTCTCTTGCAGTTTGGATAAAGTGTTGGCTTACCTGTTTGGAAATCTTCCCTGGGAGAATTGTTACACAAAATCTCTGTGATTCTTCTGTATAGAAACTGAATTGTTCCCTGCATGAATTTATATTCCAGCCATTTGTATGGAGAGAGATATATAACATTTTCTACATGTTTCTATATAAATAATTTCTGACCCTTTATAATAAACATTAGCAGAATTATTTCATTAATTTTTTGATAAAGAGTACATGCCTACGATTAGCAAATATAAACTCACTATGTCTCTCCACATTTTGTTCTCTATAAAGCATGTGGGAGATAGACCTAGTTGTGACCAAAACCTATCTTAAATATTTAAATGTTAAATAACTTGTTGTAGTAAAAGTCATTTTTCCATGAACCACCTCAAAATATTTCCCTTTGCTTCCAACACACGCATCCCATGTGTCTCAGTTAAGCTTCTCTCATTGCTGGGACAAATACCCAACATTCAAAATTAGGGAAGGAAAAGTCTATTTATCTCACAATTACTGGAGGTTTCAGTCCATACTCAACTTGCTCCGAGGCAGAGCAACACATGGCAGAGGGCAACCTTCCATGGATGGAGCAAAGAGCAGAGAGTAAAGGGAGGAGTAGCTCCAGAGAGCAAGTCTGTCTCCCTCATGTTGATTCAGGCTCTCTGCTCCAGGCTGGGTGTAGCACTCACACCCATAAACCCACCAGCACACATCCATAATCCCAGCAGCACTGACCCCATAATCCCAGTGGATTTTGAGTTAATCACAAACCCTAGAAGTCTACCCCATGACTGCGTGAGGCTTTGGGGGACAACTAGATACAAACCAGTGCACCATCTTTCTTGCTACTTTTTGAAGCAGTTCTAGAAGTCAACTTTCTTTACTGCTTTTAGTTGTGGTGGCTTCAGTATCCAAAATGTATCTCAAGCATTTCACAGTTCATGGTCATTTGACTCAGGGGAAGAACCAGAAGTTTCAGCATGCCAGATCTGGTGACTAAAGTGTATAAGAATACATCACTATGATTTCATAAGCTATTCCTTGTGATAGCAGTCAGTAGCAGCATTCCATGTTTTTGATCAAATACTATAAATATGAAGGAGGACTTCTTGATGGTTCAGAATGTGACAAGAACAATGGGATAAGTAGTCTCTAAGAGAGGAGTATTACTGGCATTTTAATGTAATATTTAAAATAAAATTAAACACAGGCCATTGAAATAGCTCAGCAGTCTAAAGCACCTGCTTAGGCACCCTTAGTCAAGCACGAGGACTGAGGTTTGATCCCCAGCACCACATGCTGCACCAGCCCCACCCCCAGGGCAGGCTGAGCTGGCCACAGAGTCTGGGTGTGGTGGTGCATGCCTGTAATCTCAGAGCTGGGGAGGCAGAAAACAAGAGGATCATTATACATTCAAGCTGTGTAGTGAGACCCTGTGACAACCAAATACATAAAATAACTTAATTAATTAAACATATTTCTGATTAACCTTGCATCTAGATAGATGGCTAGGGATACATCCATTTTTTTCTAAAATGGTAGTTAATAAAATATGAACTTAAATATGCCCTGGGTCAGTTGTCAGTAAAAATATATTCTTATACAATCAGCATGTAGATGTTTGTTTTTGCAGCACAAATGATCTCTGTCACTACTACTTAGCTTTACCACTGTAGCAGCACCAAAGTACTTATATAAAATATTTGAATGAATAGATATTGCCATTATTCTATAAAAATGTTACAAAAGTAAGACTTATCTCTCAGTTACTATGCTGATGAATTTGCAAACAGCCCTTAAAATCCATGAAGTAAGGATTTTGAAAATACTAGACTTTCTTTCCTGATCATTTGATTCTTTTTTTTGATGGAACCGGGGATTGAACTCAGACCCTTGCACTTTCCAGGGAAGCACTTATTCTACTGAGCCATCTCCCTGGCCCCTATCATTTAATTCTTCCAATGTTATTTATCATCTCAGATCGGAACTTCTGTATTTCAAAAGATAACCAAACACATCAACAATTCTGAGTTGCTGCACTGAGAGCTCACTATGTGGCCATTTAGCCATTTATTTGAATACATTGTTTTATAATTGCGGGGAGTCAACAAAGATATGAAAATGGAATGACTGCAGTGACTGACAGCGGTTTCAGAAACTCACTGACAGATATTTCCTCAAGTTTTATTATGGATTTAAGGTGAATGAAAATAACACTTATAAATGAGAATTAAGGAAATGTTAAACATATAAAAACATTATATGTCAAAACTGATTTAATGACACAACAATGTTAATGGTTTTAAAATGTTTTATCTTAGAACGAAATCCTACTGAAAATATTCAAGTTAATATTAACTTCCACACATCTGGTTAGAATATATTTCATGGAGCAAATTCCTGTGGGTTTTTGGGCAGGGCCGCATGGGCACCCTGCTCCTGCTTGCGTGGTGCACGCAGCCAGCACAGATGCGGGGCCCTTGCTCTCAGAGCCCACCCTGACGCTGAAAGGCTGCGGCTGGGAACAGGACAGCGTAGTGACTGCTTCCACACTGCTCGTGCACAGCATCTGTCCTTGGGTGCAGCTGCTCCTGAAAGCACTCTCGCTATTAGTCTCACAGTGTGATGGTGCTACTCAGCAGGAGCGCTTCTACGGAATATGAGAATGGATATGCGCAAGGCCTGAGATAGGTGACAGAACTGAATCCGTGAGAGCTCCCTCCTGCTGGCCTGTGCAGTGGCGCCTTCCCAGTTCAGGTTCAGATATATAACAGCTTTTGAACTGGCTGTGAAGTGTTCTCCCAAGACTGATAGGAGAACACTTTAAATTTTACATTATGCTCCAAAACATTCACAAGCAGAAAATCTTAGGCTTCACTCAAGTTACATTTACTGCTGTGAAGAAAGGCTCATGTTGCATCCAGTAGAGTTAGGATTCTTTGCTCCTGGAAGCACAGTTTACAAATATATAAAATATAAATAGAATGTTTGCCACCAAAATAATCCTTTGGCAATATAGAAGATGATACAACTATAAAAATGTGAAAAAGAAAAGATAAGGGCCAGCCAAATAGCTCAGCAGATTAAAGCACCTGCAAGCAGATGCAGGGGCCAGGGTTCACTCCCTGGGCCTGCCATGCCAGCCCCACCCCTGGGCGGGAGCTGAGACGCCAATTGAGACTGGGTGTGTTGGCATGTAAATCCAGCTCTTGGGAGGCTGCAAATAGGCAGATCATATAAGTCTGATCTAGCAGTAGGACCCTGAACACACTGTTGACTTTTTCCTAAAATATATATATATAAAAAAAAAAAAGAAAAAGAAAAAGTAAATGTGGTGTCACAAATCCAAAAGACACCAAAATCAAAGGGACATTTTGCAGTGCTTTATTAGCTGAACTCAGTAACACTCTCCTCAGAAAACTGATAAGAATGCGTGCCAAGCCTAAGTGAGGCACAGTTTTTAAAGGGGGAAAAACCACTAGAGTAGGGAGAGGAAGGAGGATTTTACAAAGCTTATTTTCTTTTATTTTTATGTATTTTTATTTCCTTTTTAAAATCAAACTTTTGCACAAAACTGATGGCTTTTATTATCATATTTGGAAGTTTTCTATGTACATGGAATATGTACATTATTAATTTACTTTATTCTCAAAACAAGTCTACAATATAATTAATTATTGTCCCCATATTTTATGATGAGAAAACAGGCTCAGAAGAATAGAGAATTTCCTTAAGAGCTGGATAAGCCTGGGGGAGTAGTTTAGTGACTGAGTGTGTGTTCAGCATGCACAAGGCCCTGGGCTCCATCCTCAGCACCAAAAAGAAAAAGGACTTGGTAGTGAATTGAAGAGGCAGCATTTGGATCTGTGTCCATGTTCTTCACCACAATTAATGGGGAATAGATTGTACTGAACTTGAAGTGGGGAAAAAATGTGCTTTGACCATCGCTAGGGAGTGGCCTTGTTGGGATAGCATCTGGTGCACGGCTTTGGAGTGGGATCCCGGAGATTCATCAAGACTGCATTTGGTAGGACTAAAAAGCATTCAGATTGATTGGGGGAAGGGCTGGCCAAATAGCTCAGCAGATTAAAGCCCCTGCAAATTGGCTCCCAGGGGCTGGGGGGGCCGGTGTACGTTCCATCTGTGGGCCGGCCCGGGGGTGTACTGACAGGACAATTGAGACTGGGTGTGGTGGTGCAGTTCTGTAATCCCAGCTCTTGGGAGGCTGTCACTATGAGTCGGATCTAGTAGCGAGACCCTGAACACCCTGTACAACCTTCCCTAAAAAAATACAAAAAAACAAATTGGGAGAGGGCAGGAGGAAAAAGGAAATGGCAGTTTTCTCTGCAAAATTAACATTTTTGAATTTTTCTCATTCATGAAGCACTTTATGTTATCTCATCTGGTCCTCATGACAGTTGTGTGAGTTATTACTTCTGTTTGGGAAAACAAAAAATAGAGTCATTGAAATTAAAACTGATTTGTCTATGGTGGCAAGTAGAAAGACTGTGAAGACCAAAAACCCATCTGAACTGTTGTAGGCACTGGAGATACAGAAGTGAACGAGACAGGCAAAAATCTTTGTCCTCATGGAACTTATAAATTCGATAAAGTATGACTTTTTTTCATTTACCCTTTGTCTTAGTCACTTTCTCTTCAGTGGGACAAAATACAGGGCAAAACAATTTCCCGAGAAACGAGCTCCTTAGGTGACCTTTCTGGAGGGATCTTGAAGCTCTTTCTTTTTTTTTTTTTTTTTAATTTTTATTTTTTCATTTATTTTTATTTTATTAAAATACAAATGTCAATCAGACAGTTTCAAGACACCTTAACCATACACATTCGATGAATTAATACATTGCAAACTGTTTTCATAACATTTTGGTATTGTACAAGGTGCATACATGATATTATATTTACAGATATTATTTTAGCAGATATCTCTTATCAGTGAATTAAGAGTGTA